>DWEM01003396.1:0-10747 GCA_018245935.1 Agara belti belti | reverse complement strand
GCGGCGACGCGCTGCGCTCTTGAAATTTCGCTTTCGTTCACTCGCGGTTATTAGTCGGCCGCGCGCGCTTCGGCAAGCATGTGTCTTATGTGACGCGCTCCGGTACTTAGCGGCGGCACGTTCGATTTCGTTTGCGAGCCGACCGTGGTGCGGCATGGCCCCGCGACGGCAGGGTGCCACTGGCGAACGCGAAGCGGAAGACGCCCATGGGTGCTGCGTGCCCGGCGAGTGCCTTCGCCACCGGGAGCCCGTGCGCTTCGAGGACGCAGTCCGCGTGCTATGCAACAATGACACGTGCGCCGCCGGCCGGTACATGCACCGAGAGTGCTTCGAGCAATGGGAGGCCGGGGTGCTCGCTTATCTCAAATCCTGCGGCAGAGCACGTTCCTGGTCCGAGCGGCAGCGACACCAGAACCTCTGGACGAAGAAGGGCTACGATCTGGCGTTCAAGGCTTGCGGTTGCCGTTGCGGACGTGGACATCTAAAGAAAGACTTAGACTGGGCTCCACCGGGAGCGGCGATTAGAGCTGATGAAGAGAAAAAACGTCGCAGGCGAGCGCGATCGGGCCGTACCCCAGCGGCAGTCGACGTCCGCACCAGAGCTTTCAGCCTGTCGAGCTCCGGCTCTTGTTCCCCGCCATCTGCACCGTCGGAGCCTTCGACCAGTCCCATACACGCTCCACCTCAGACCATGCCACCGGCCAAGAGGAACTCCAAAACCGAAATCGTTTCCGACAGGATCAGGTGAGCATATTTGACCACTAAATTTATCAGGTTGAAATTTCATATTATTCACTCGATATTTATTTACATTTTGTTTGGTATTCAGATCTATTATAGTGAACAATGTTTTTTTTCTTCTATTTATAACGTCGTCGATTCTGATCGTCACCGCTAGAATGAATAATTGAAAAGGTGTAAGCAGACAAGTTGGAATTACAATACAAACATGTTTATAAGTCACGGGATTTAAGTTGAATAATTACAATACAATTTTAAACCGTAAAGTAATATTTGTATCGCTTTTATATCGTTGTCCGGTGTTTACATAGTCGCCTTGCATTTTCCGTGTGTAGAGAATGCGCCGGTCGAATTGCTAAATGTTCGAAACACTTACATTGACGTTCGGCGACATAAGCGGGCGGAGTATGCCTACAATGTATGTATTGGATGCGTTTCTCGCCGGTTGTTTATATTGTATTAAATAGCGAGTCCACATAATTGGCGCGAAACTGGTTGTGGGCTTGGAGCCGGCTAGTGTCGTTCGAGAACCGGCCGCCCCGCCACTCGCGTGCATTCAATTCAGATTTAGTTCGCTGTCTACTTCGTGTAAGTAACACCTAATTTAATGCAAATGACAGTCGTTCCGGTCGATTGCAACATGCAAAAAATCTTATCTCTAGGACCTGCTAGGTAAGTAATAAATCCCAGCTTCGATATAGTGCCCAAAATGAATATTAATGTCACCAAGCAAGAACTAAGATATAATCTTTGGGTATATTTTTTGTCAAACGTAAATGTTGTAATTTATAGGTAAGCAAGAAGTAGGTACGTTTAGCATATGAATCAATTAATATTTTTCTCTAGTCTTTTTGTTCTCACATCTAGATACCTTTTACCTACCAAGCTGTATTATTAGTACCACCCAGTCTATTCGGTCAGTCTTTGCACTTATTTGCTTTGTTTAAAAAGCGAAATAAAGTGAATTACTTGTGTCCTGTATGGCATGATTAGAAAGAAGGTATTGTAATTAATAATAACAATTTAAATAGGTATGTACAAAGATATTTTTGACTTGGAGATTTTCGATAATTAAAAACATTTCATGAATTAATCAAAATTGCAACCATCCGTTTTTAGTAATTACGATAGAAATATTGAATTATTTATTATCAAAAAATTTGTAAAAGAGAAAAATAAAAAATAAACGGTATGTTATATTTAGTATGCATACCTACTATTGAAGCGTTTCTATCATCACACTTGCGTCTTTTTTATATAACAGTTTTAAATGTAATTTATAATTGAACGTAATTTATAAGTTTTTTGCAATCCAGGAGTGGCATAATGCCCGTGCTACGTATTATATGAAATGAAATCATTACTTTAATGGTAATGTATACTTTATACTGAATTAAATAAGTTGAATACGGGGAATACAGGCGTGTTGTTACGTTAAATAAGTTACAAATTAATTTCTGTGCAGACAGTTATGATTTAGATGGAAGTATTTTTCGCAAAACACAAACAATATCTATAAATTATAATTGGTGAGTCATATTAAAAGTTTGTTCTCTAATCAGTATTATAATTATGTAAAATGTTTTACATATTAAGTAACTCGACATTTCGAATAATTTGCATATTTTAAACGACTTTACCAAAATACGATACTTACATAAAAGTGTAGTCTTCATGTTTATTTAGTTAAATCTGTTTTTGATACTTACCCAGTTTAAGTATACTCAAGTACCTATACCTCAACCTGTAGACTTAGAAAAGATAGACAAGATAGTAGCAACCTCATATTCCATTATTAACCAATAGAATGGTGAAGTTAAATAGAAAAGTAAAAAGTTGCTAAAAAAAAATCACGCGATTTATCGGCGACCCCTAGGTTAAAGTCATTATTGATTAAAGCGAATTGTATGCGTTTTACGTATCGTATTATGTCAGACATTTAGGCAACTCATTTGAATACTGAACAAACAACATCGCAAATGGCTCAAGTTAATGGCCATAATTACGATTTACATACAGGTATGTAGATATCTGCCAATTGGCATTCGCAAAATATCCGCATTAATCCATGCTAATATTATAAATGCGAAAGTGTGTTTGTCTGATTCTTTGTCATTCTTGCACGTCGCATCGGAGCGACGGATCGGTGTGATATTTGGTATGAAGATAGTTGAAGAGCTGAAGAATGACACAAGGTACAATTTTTCGCGGAAAAATATCTCATATTCATGGGAAAACACGTTTTAATCAAATAAATGCTTTAGGTTGCGTTCCGGGCGCAATAGTGGCATTACGTGTGAACAAAAGAAATTCTTTTGACCACGCGGTCGATGTCGCGGGTAACAGTAGGATAAATGCTTTATGTTTGCGTAAGTTTTCGATACTAGCTAGTTAATTTTTCAACCCTTTTATTGTTCTACGCTTGGAAAGGAATCTCCTTTTATCATGAGGTGTGGGGTATCCCGCTGGCCAACCGCGGGTCGGCAGACTCTACGAATGAATTGATAAAACTAAGGTGTACAAGTTTCCTTGCGATCTTTTACTTCACTATTATAGAGTGAAGTTCGTGTATTAAGCTACAAACCGTATATTTTACTTTTACTATAACGTAAAAAGTATTTTTCAAAATCTACACAACAGCTACTAGGTATAGATAGGTACAGAAGGTTTGCAAAATTCATTATAGGTATATTTTTTTTGTAAATTTTGAATAAAAATACGATAACAAATGTTTAATTATAATAATCACTACTGTTTAGAATTGGGCTTTCGTTATTATCTATGGTTTAGTTTTTTGATATTGATGTTACTTAGTTATTAACTTCGAACTGTATCTGACTCGAATATTAATTTATATTCCAAGTTAAAATAGATACTTAAGTATAGCTTATACTAAAATAGAGCCGTTATATAATTTAGCGCTAAATTTGCTCGTCTTATTTCAATGGGTTTCCGTTTCAAACAACTGACACGAATCCTTTTGCTGCTCTTTGTACTGTACACATGAAATGCAAGTGTTATACAATTCGCGTACGGTTGGCACGGCGCAAATTGGCGGAGCCCTAAAAATGCAATTTCGCCGCTCCAATACATTAACTGCGCTCCGGTGCACAGATGGTTTCCGTTTCCTGTCCCTAGTAACAAAAATGCGTTTTCCTGAAATTGCCCCGCCCCCCCCCCCGCCCTTCCCTTGTCCAAATTGTTGCGGTTTCTTCGCCAAAACTCATTACGCAGCCGCGTGTTTTGCGTTTTTTTTTCTGTGAATCGATAATTCGTTTCCGGCTTAAAATCTACTATTACCCTTTGTGTAAAAAATTCAAACGAAACTTTATTCGCGGAGAAAGAACAAATGAATATAACGGCGTTTATATATAGCAGAAATAATGCGGTTTGTGGGTGAAATGAACTATAAATTGCCAAATTTCTGTTAGTATATTTTACTTAAACATGTATAAACGTGAAAACATTACTTGACTATCAGAGAATATATGTAATAAATGAGTTTGATTGTGCACAAAATACTCTTGAAATAAATTGCTGTTATCAGTCGTCCATATAATTTGTTACCATGTTATGGAGGACAAGGAGATGCTCTCTTAAATAATTGTAGGTACGAATGACGTCAGACAGTAATCAAAACTAATAGAGGAAATGTTGTCTTATGATTTGCATAATTACTTTATGTTTAAGCACTTAGCGTGATGAATGTGTAGACAAACGTAATTGTACTACAATTGTTGAGACTATGAATTAAATGATTTTCGTTAATCTGAATAAATATAGTTTAACTAAACAAATTAATGAAAGAAAGAAAGAAATGCAAAGAAAGAAAGAAAGAAATAAACAAACAAACAAACAAAACCATGTTTCGTATAATGTTTGTAACTACAAACTGGTTTGTATAAAAATTGTAATTGATAATCGAATTCGTATTTTTGCCTGTCTGCATAAATAAACAAAACCATAGGAAATATTAGATTTCTATTGAAAATAACACATGTTTTTTTAAATACAACTTATCAATTGTGACCCGTCTCTATCAATTGTCAAGATAACAAGGAGAAGCATTGCTTGCTAGTTTCCCTCGCCAAATGATGTACATAATCTGTTCTAGTTATGGTCTATAATCCTTTGTGTGTCTATGGCATTACAAATGCCTAAAATCCTAATTCGGTTCTTTAATAAGGAAATCTAATTGTTTCAACTCCGCCAAGTTGTGTTTTAATTAAATTTATCTGATTCAATTTATTCTTGGCAAGTCCGTATTTTAGAAAAATAATAAAATATTATTCTGGTGCCACAGAAAACGAAACAAAAAATTCGGTAACGATAATATAAAAAAAAAACAATATAAAGAGTACTAAAATATACACAAGAAAATAGTTTGATATTATGTGATCCTCTTACATAGGACCATACATTGAGCAGCATGCCAGCGACAGTTATGGATTTAGTTACATCAATCTCATAAGTACGCGAAACTTTTCTTTAGATATATGTGCAATGAGTAAATATTAAGAATATATATATACACTAAGAATATTGAGTTTCGAAAGTCTGGGTAACATTTTGAACAGGTTGTGTTACATGTTAGGTAATGGAATAAACATTTTGAGTTAAAATAAATACATATAATGTTTGCATTGGATATTACACCGAATAGTTGTTTATATAGAGGCCATTAATTTTATGGCGAGCAAAAAATATGACAACATATTCAATGTGTTGCGTGTATCATGTTCTTCGGTTATAAAACTCAATGGTAACAACAGCAGTAAGGATGTAATAAACTTTTGTCCCGTACATTCGTGTATAAACAACGCAAAAACCGGTTGCCGATATTACATTAAATGCGCCGCGAGTATTCGTACTACACGTGCGATTGTCTTCCATCTGTCAATTTAAATATCCTGTTACATAGTCTATTTATACGCCGTCCTAAATTTTTTACGATCCAATTACGCGCACGCAAAAAAACGCTAAGGAAGTCCGACAAGAATTTGCGCGAAATATACAACAAGACACTGAGCTGTAACTTACGTTGATTGCGCAATTTGTTGGTATATAACAATAATATTTCGTGTGAGTAAATGAATAAATATTTATTTAAACTCCGTCGTAAATACTTTCAATCGACTTCATAACGTATTTATCCAAACATTTAAAATTTAAAACATTAATGTTCCAAATTCAAATCCGATGCGAAATGGCGACTCGTTCCTACTGCTGTTAATCGATGTTGACGTTATATTATATTGTAGTCAATGGTATGCTTCGGAAACTCGAGGAGATAGCTAGTTGCAGAAGGTATACCTACTTACATACGTACGTTGGTGACGCCTAGTCGTTATAAAATCACATTTAAGTGTTTAAAATCGGTGCGGTATAAATATCTCATTGAATATTTGCAATCTGTGGCAGAATCTCACGACAGTCGTTCCAAACTAATAAGTAGAGGTGATGTAGGTACGCGTTTTATTGAGCCGTGGGCGAGAGCATGACGCCGGTGTCGTTCGTTAACTTGACCTATAAAGATGACATGAAAATAACCTCGGAAATTATACCGCGTGTATCGGTAACAATAAATACTTCGGATTACTGTATCAATTGAGCAAATCGTAAGTATCCCCAGGGCTTGGTTCAATTCCCGTCATTTTACGAAGCTTATCTTTTTTGGACAGTATTATTTTATTGCATTAATATTTTGCGACTGAATAATTTATGTCGAGCAGAGTGTAAGTGTAAGTTTAAAGTTACAATTCAATTCATACTATGCAAAAAATATTCACATATAATAATTTTTCCATGTGTTTCTGTCTTATCAAGAATTAATTTATTTTCCTTCGTTTATTTTACGCTTTGTATATAGAAATAAGCAAGTGCTTGTTATAAAAATACTTGTATATATCCTACATATTATTGTATGTCATACATGTCAAATTTACGGTACTTACATCGAGGGTCACCCATACCTTGGCAGTTCCAAATAAACTTAATGAGACCGTTAATATGCGATACCGCATCTGCCACTTGTATTTATTCTGACATTATTTTTTTGATAAAAGCAGGTTGTAAACTGGAAATATAAAAACAATAAAGCAATAAAAATTTTGTGTAGAAGATTTTTAAAATCACCTAACAGTAAGTACTTAAATAAAATAAAATAATATAATTGTAGTGATAAATTATATTTGGCGATACTGTGTTAAAAGAAATAAGGCGTATACATAGAATATAAAAACTACATAACATGATACTAGGACTTCGTTTCTGCATAATAATAACATGGTTATCGCGACATGCATTTTTTAAAAAAACATCTTTAAATCTTTAAAAGACGTCAGCTCTTTTTATCTTTTCGCAGTTAATAATGAATAATCTTTGCTTAAGACGAATCATTTAAAATACATTAATTAATTAAAAGTTCAATTTTTGAACGCGTAGCCTAATAAAGCAAGGGGCAAATGTAAAAATTGGTCGTGTCTATTAGTAACTTCTACAGCATTCCATCGACTCTTAAATATACTCGTGTAATTTATTTTAAGCACACAAAAAGGTCACAGATTTATTACGATGTATACAGTATGTTTTTTTTTATAATCACGCCATAAATACCTTGACAGTTCCAAATAACATTAATGAGGCAGTTTCTATGCGATCCTCCATCTGCTTTCTGATTGTTATATACAATGTATTATATACACATTAAAACGCTCCAACCGTTCGTTCTTGTTAATTAATTTTATCGATTTATTACCGAATACTTTTTATATACTTTTGTACATATTCCGGAGTTGTTGGAATAAACTATTTTCCACATTCTATAAAATTTAATACCGCACCAGTTATTTAATGTATGCTTAATTGCTAAGCACAGATGAATATATAATTTTAAAGTAAGTTGTATGGATAAAAAAAACAGTCAAATATATATTAATATATAACAGCATACAGATCCTGGCAAAAATGTCAGTTCCACCGAAATTTAAAAATTATTTCGATGAGTTATATAAGTATGGTAGAATTTATTCTGATATATAATTTTGGCGTTATATTACCTAACGTTCAACGCGCGTATCAAACTTGTTTATCGTCGGATGACCGCCGGATGTTTACATCTAGTCAATCTAAAATTATTTTCGAATTCAAAATTAAAATCCAAATATAGCATTGTTGGCTGGCAGCCGTTGAAATTTATTTATTCCTACCGTTGAATAAGATAATTAATGTTTAAAAATCTTCCTCATGTAAAAATTATCGCGACTGTGTCACTTAAATCAAAATAAATTTATATAAATTATTTTTTTGAACTTGAAACAATTAAAAGCTATTTCTATAAGGTAGCTTAAAAATTAAAACATCTTCAATTTATTTAGTACTAGCTTTTTCCTGCGACTTCGTCCGCGTGCAATACTTAGAGTCTTTTTAACCGACTTCAAAAAAAGGAGGAGGTTCTCAATTCATCTGTATTTTTTTTTTTACAATAAAAGTATCCTAGGAAATTAAAATCTTGGCAGGTCACTATTCCATGCGGACGAAGTCGCGGACAAAAGCTAAAAAAAATTTTTCTTCTTTTCTTACAAAGTATTGTATGTTACTTCTAATACCTCCAAGAATATGTGTACAAAGTTTCATGATGATCGGTTAAGTAGTTTTCACGTGAAAGCTTAAAAAACTTACATTCACATTTATAATACTAGTAGGGATGATATTGACAAGAACTGGTTTTATCACTTAAAGGAATTCGTACCTGACATTTGCTTATCTTTACATTTCTCATTACTCAATCAATCTGTTACCGGCCATGTGTACCGTCTGATATCATCGCGCAATGCAATACTTAAATTATTTCATCAAAACTCCTCAAAGGGGTCTGGTTTCTGTACATGTACATGTTCTGTTTCTTATTCCACTGCCGAAGTTTCATACAAAAAATGTGTTTCGATGTAGAGATCTCATAGCATCGCCTCTTTCTGTCGTTAAGCAGCAGTGGAATATTGTGATAGTAATCTTCATCAGGGGTCCTAAATGAATTGGATACACGTTTCTGTCACCTAGTGGCCTTCAATATGAAAAAGTAATAAACGCTACTTAGTTTTGCTACTCGTATATGTAAACAATTTTTTATTTAAACAAACAACTCACTCATCATTTATCGTAAATAAATAATATAGTTTAAATTTGTTTGCGCACTTTTGCGAAAACTTTCATTAAATTTTTAAGATTTAACTGTTATAATACTTTTACTATTTAAAAGTTAAATTTGAAATTAAGTTTAAACCAAACAAAGTAAAGATGCTTTCAAATATCATAGCAATTGAAAAAAATACTCATAATACTTAATCGTTTATTACATTACTAATTATTATACAATTTTCGTATCATACTTCTATATTTTAGGTGTAGGTATATTTAAAAATATTTCAACATTCCCTTTTGTAGAGTTCAACTTATTTTCATACTCAATCTAATGAATACCGATTAAACTTTTTATTATGACAATATAAAAGATAGAGAGAGTTCCTTTCGCATGTGCGATACCTTCTTTCAGCATTTGTTATTTTTCCATTGTTGGATACGGGTCTCCAATGACTCCTCATTATACAGGAGATCCTTCGGGGCCATGGTCTACCAAGCTGGCCAACTGTGCGTTGGCAGACTGCTCACATTTTTGAGAACTTTAAGGTATGTTATGATATATGGTGATGATAATAACAATAGTTGATTTAAAAAAAAATATTAAGAACCCTAACATCTAGAAAAGCGTAAGCTGTGGCCTTGGATCAAGCGACCAAGCATAGCAAGTGATATTTTGATTTTGAAAATGAACGTAACTGAAAAATCAGTTGTAACTGCCAGGATTTGTACCCTAGGCTTTACTTTTACGACTGTTCTATAACATTTCAAGTACATAATATGGTTTATTGAAATAATTGTGTTCGAACGATAATAACGAAACAACTATTTTTAGACGGCGGCTTCTGAAAACAACGTATTCGCAATGTGACTCATGAACTTGTAAAACAATGCGTATAATAAACAAAGCATTAACTGTAAGTAATTACATGGTGTTAGTAACTACAGACGGGCAATTGTTTTTAGTGAATATACAAATGATGAACTGCGTTCAATTTCAATGGAACAATAAAATACAGCACCATGTATAAGTAAATTACAAGAGATATGTATAATAAAATGGTTATTAGTTTTTATAGCAATTTGCGATTGGTTGAGACTGTACTAGACGAAGCGTGTCGCCAAATCTTTTCTGGTGCAGACAGCCTCGAATGGATCTCCCAACCTGTCTATACCTTTCCCGATAGATATAACTTTGCATTGTTCAAAACAAGAATGAATTCCTCATTTACCGTCATTTGAGCTTGGTGTCCAGATAAAACGCCCCTCGTATGCAGCTATTTTATTATTATAAATTAGTATTTATACTTATATACAGAAGAATCTATAAAGAACTTAATTTATTGATTCCCTCTATACGTTCTAGGTTTGGGCACAGAGCTCTGCCTTAACTGCTGGATGCTTGCAATTGGTGGAGATACGGGGTTAAGGTCCAAAATCGTCTGTCGCATGTTCTAAACCGCCTTAAAGGTCATCGACGAGGTTTAACGACTGTTATCTGATGATAACGAAGCAAGAGAACGCTCGTGAACATTTGGACGATTTATTAAGACATTAATTATTAAATTACAACGAATGTCTTACTTTTATTATAAATATAGACTTTTTTCGTAATTTTATTGTCTATTAAACTTTTCTAGTCGCAACGGTTATTTCAAAGTTCTGTTCACCCAGTGGCTCAGTAGCACGGAAATAGTATTGGACTTTTATTGTATTAGCTTATTAAAAAATGGGATTGTAATATGAGATGAGGTACCAGTGCGGCGAAATACCACAGAGCTATGTATATATATAGAAAATAAGCATAATCTGACTAACACCTGATACGTATTTTTATGTAAAAATTATAAACTTCACATATTACTTGTTT
>DWEM01003395.1:0-10748 GCA_018245935.1 Agara belti belti | reverse complement strand
TTTGTCTAAGGCACTGTAGCTCCTAAACGAATACACCGCTTTTGATGCGGTTTTTTGATTTGAAAGCTGATGTGATCGATATGGCCCTTTGCTATAATATATAAAGATCCGTTTAGGCATTTGACGATTATCAGCTTATTTCCCATAAAAAGAAGGGTCTTACTAACTTTCAAATATCCGATTGAGTTGAACTTTGGTATACTGTTATTTCAGCGGTATTTCCAAGACACGCTAACCCTGAGCTGATGCTGGAGCATCAAATAATCTGCGTAATTCTGATTTCCTTGAAAACTGACAGCAAACACATATAGCGTCTGGGCTAATAAGAATAGTTTCAATGATAAGATGTTAGATGATGATCGAGGGTCACATGTAAACCTTGAAAATGATGCTAAGAGATAAGACATTGACCAAGAGCAAATGTCTTTAAGTCGCCTAAAAATTATTGTCGTAACAAAATTTAAGTAGAGTTCGATTATAATTGAATAAAATAAAACGAATAAAATTAAAACATCTAACAAACCTTGACACATAAAAAATAACATTTGTCCCTTGAGGCTTTTATAACTTCAATAAAAGAACCCATGAATATTTTTAAGATCAACTATGTAGTGACAAAAACTTTTAAATTAAATAGTCACTATAGATGGCGTAAAAACGGTATGACACGTGAACAAAATAAATTATTTTGACTACACGGGTAACAGCTAGTAATGATATAAAGGTTCCATATCCATGAGGTACTTACAGCTAATACTCGTAAAATCAATGCTGCATAAAACTTTATCCATGAAAAAGTGTAGGTAACGGTTAGAAAAAATACAAACGTGCGACACCAAATTATTTTATTTTATAGGCCAAAATGATAGCGCTGGTATCTACATATAGTCGCTTAGTAAACTATCTTAACGTTCATTTATCTACATTATTTTTTAATACTCACAAAACGATATTAACTAAATAAGGCAACGACTATTCCTTAATTTTGATAACCATTTCTAATCATCTGGAAATAAATGTTAATTCAAAATTTGTTCATGAACACGTGAAATGGTGTTTACATACAAGATAAATGTTTAAATAGTGGGCGAAATTCGAAAATTACAATGACTATTTTTATTGCAGGTACGTACATTGTAAATCTTATAAGCCAGATAAATATGCTATTCAATACGTAGGGATGTCCAGAGATCATGAAGTGACCTTTTGGTCATACAATAATTTTATTTTTAACACGACAATTATTAACAAATGTATTTATAATGATACTCGTACAATGTAATTGTATAATTATCATTATACGTATATGAAAAATGTGTGCCAGTTTAATGTTACTTGTCAGTTTTGTGGCCAAAGGTAAGAGCACCTAATTTTTTTAGTATGTATTAGTTAGTAAAATCATTTGTATTATTCTATTAAAAGTAGAAGCTAGAAGTAGATATTTACATTTTGTTACATAATATCTTACTCCTAATTATTTTATAGTTTTATTATTTAATCGTACAAATAACAAAAATGTGATTATACCATCGTGAAAATTGCCTTCGACAATACTTGTCACCATAACACCATAACCTTTATTAGATTTATGAGTTCATAAGCTTATATACACGTCACAAATGTTCAAACGCTGAACATCATTAAACGAACAGATCATTCGCCTGCTCGGCGAAGTCCTTATCTCAAATGGTGTAGTACTCCGGTGCAAAATCATTTGCAAGATTGCTAAGGAAGTGAAAATCAGAAGACGAGTTGGAATTGTCACCGGCAGTGGGTGCTGCGTGAGTTGCCTCGTAAAACTGCTGGAAGGAACCATACCCATCTGCACATTCGCCTGCGCTGTATGCTTCTCCAGTGACAGGTCCTTGGGCACCAGTTGGACCATATGCCGGTCCCGTCGTTGAACCGCTTTGCGGGCCTCCGTATGCGCTTGCATCGTAATATGCATTTTTTCCATACTCATTACCGTGAGCATTCTTTTGATTTTCACCACTGTAATATCCATGTGCGTGATCATGTCCACTCTCATGATAATGGTAGCCATAATGACTATTTGGGTAAGTCATGTGCTCTCCTGGATAGGCTTGCGATTGATCATATCCAGGATGACCATAAGCCACTTGCTCCTTTCCATATGCTGAGTAACCATAGTTTTGATAAATTTCATGTGGATAAGCTTGTCTGGATCCATTGGCCGATCTCGTGGAGGGCGACCCGTCTTGTTGTCTTGCGTGTTGTTGGTTTCGAGCATAAGCATGTTGATCGCTGCCCTGTATTGCTGGTCCATAAGCTTCATACGTTCTATTGCTTTGTTGATATTGTGTAAATTTACCCACAAATTGCTTGGAGTCCATTCGGAAGTCGGGATGGGGTACGAATTGACTTGGAGGGGCATTGCCCCTGATAACGTATGGTGGCATAGCATTTGGTACTGCTTGCGTATTAGGTGGTCCCGGAGGCGCATTGGGTGGCGAGGGCCTAGGATAGTGACCGAGTGGACTTTGATGCATGCTGGAAGGCGTGCCTGGGGTGGAGGATGGTGTAAGATTGACAGAAGAAAATTTGCCACCGTCTGGTAAACCGGAAACCACTACAAGTCCGTCTTTAGAGGAAGATGGCGATACTTTACAACCGTTTGCATCTAACGACGGCGAGCGTTTTCTTGATTCCTGTTTAATTCTTTTGGCTATGTTTCTGGGGGCTGCCACGATTGCATTTGTCGCAGGATGTTCGTCTCTCGAGTCATCCTCAGCCAATTTGTCCAATGACGACGATGATGCAACACTTGATGCACCGTCACTTGCAAAACTATTGTTGTTTGTGGCGCTAGGGGTATTGTTATTTCTTGTGCGTGAAGAAAGTTCTGGCAAATCCTCAGTTGGCGAACATAGGGCGCCCGGTGGTAATTCGCAACCCTGGCAACTCTTTTTGCCAGATAATGGTCCATCATCGTCGAGGAACTTGTCGAGCCCAGTTTTGCTTTTACCGCCTTCCGAAGTCGTAGAATCCTTGTCGTCACCATCTTCACTTTTACTTAATGTTTGTCTTTTGTGTTTCATGCGCCTGTTTTGAAACCACACCTTCACCTGCAAAGAAATATAAGGTTTGTTTTGTGTTACAGGTTTACTTTTTTAATTCATATGTAAAATGCCAGCCAGCCAGCCAGCCAAATTCGGCTTAATACGTAAGTGACAAATTTACAGTTGCCTATTATAGGTACATACCTGTCTCTCAGTGAGGTCGAGAGAGGCAGCTATTTCGATTCTCCGCGGCCGGCACAAGTATTTGTTGAAGTGGAATTCTTTCTCCAACTCCAATAATTGGGTGTTTGTGTAAGCTGTTCGTAGTCTTCGTGGCAAGCCATTTTCTGCAATAGAAAGAAATAAAAATGAAACAAAGGAAAGTAGAAAACAGTTTCTGTTATCATTTTATCTTTTCCGCGCAGCTTTTCTCGCGTAGAAATTGCATATCCGAAAATCAATAATTGCAATAATTTTTTTTCTGACCAAGAGCGTGAATGTAACGTCAGCCACGTTCCTATTTCATATAGGTAAACTTATACACGTATTATAGCTTGGCGAGATGTCTTGATATTTTGGATATATTTTGTACAACATTTTCTAAAATAATATAAGCGTAATGAATACATCCATTCCCTAGACATTTCCGTTATGTACCTGGTAGTTATACTTTATATCATCGCGTTATTAAATGTTATGTTTGATGTTAATGTATATTATTCCTAGAAACATTAAATAACAGGGTTGTGAGCGGCTCGCGGGTGCGCTTTCCTTTAATGTAATAACTTGATCGCATGTCAGAGTACCGCCCTTGACGCCATTGTGTCGAAACAGTTCTTTTTATTTTACCACAAATACGAATTGGAATTCGAAATTCAAATTACAAAAGGGCGGCGAATAATGGGGCGATCGCGTTCGCGTGACGATTTCGTGCTTGGCACTCGTGTGTATTCGTATTATCGTTAGGGTATTTTTGGTGACTCTTATCGGATATGCAGTAAGTATTAAAATGTTTTGTAGAAACGCACGTTTTACTTGGTAAGATTGGGTGGCGCTTGATTGACGTGCCTCGTCAGTTTTCGCTTTTGCCATTGGACGGGAGCAGCTGTCAATCAAACAGCAACCACGACTACTACATAGTTATGCTTGGTTGCCCCAGACCGCCCATCGAAGCATTTTAAATCGGAACGATGTCAATATTCACTAGAACAGATAATACTGTTCGTGTAAGCAAATCTTGCAACCTACTTCATCATTAGAAACCTGTGGTTATAACATTTCTACATAATATTATGTTTATCAAGATGACAATAATAATTCTCAGTTCACTGAACTTGAAACTGGATGGCTTTTGGTCAGCCCCCAGAATGAAAGATATTCAAGAACCCACGCCAGTACAATGAATAACAAAAGTGTTTTTAAGGTATAAGTATACATATTTACTAATTCATGTTTTAGTTTCGAATTTTTAAGAATACAGTTTTTAGAATTAGCCATAAAGAATAGTTCCACCTGCTGATTCACTCTACATATATTGTCCATTTTCTCTGTAGTTGTCGGTTTTAGTCATTTGAATGATTTAAATATTACTTAACCATTGAAATGTGTGAAATGTGCATATGTTGAGTAAGTAATCACATACACATACATAATGATCTTTGTATATTTCAATCACGTATATTTACGAAATACATGTGATTGAAACTCAGTTTAAACATTTTTATTTTATATCGACTGATCTTATTGTCATTGTTATTTTCAATTTTTACGAAATTCGTTTCATTGAAACGTGGTTTTTTAACTCCAAGCGAATACAATAAAATGACTAACATCTTGCACTTTACTAGATATTTTTGCTTCTGTACAAGCTTGTACAAACTTATACAACAGTATTCGTATTACCGCTAGGTGGTGGTTTTTGCGTGTCATATTGGGCTCGATTATGCGAGCTCAAGTACCCCCGCGTATAATGCTCACATTATCACGATGTGTCGTTCTTATGGTTCACTGGCATCACCAAATTTCTCTGTTGGCAAAAGACAGTGAATTCTTTTACATGACTTCCTAGTGATATTATATTATGTTTCAGTCATCTTGTTCATCCAAACAACTGTAGTTACTACTTCAAAGTTGAAGCTGAATTTAACCGATTGTTAACATAATCATTTTGGTCTCATGCCATAAGTGCAGCTGTTGCAGATATTACTACCACGTCACGGCTTAATCCACAATAAGATATTTTTATTTATGTAATGGTGAAATCGAACGAATTGCCTTTGTTGTGTTGTCAATTCATAGTGCAATTGTCTAGGAGTCTTAAAATTCTATGTAACTAAATAATATTGTTGTACCAACGCACAATATTCTGCCGTCTATGCTTGGAATAGGTACTCCTTAATGTTAAATCGAGAAGTGATAAAGAAAGATTCCTTTCTAAATGTGCGTAAATCTTTTTTACACTCTTTCAAATTTGTTCTTTCTTGTCCAACAAGGAGGTAATAAATGATGTATAAGTGGTGTTGCCTCGTAATCCCCTACACTCGGACAACTCTTGGGATAGGCAGGGTCGAAGATTTACTGCGGATTAAGGGTCACTTACATTGTCAACAGTCCGCACTTAATTTGATAATATCGCAACCCTTGTGGCCGTTGAATTATTACTGCTACTTATGCAGTTTTTACCTGAAATATTTTGCTAGGTAAGGGACAGTTAAATATCATTTAATCGGTCTTTTAATTTTTTCCTTTACTTGTAATTTTCAAACTGCTTGTTAAATTACTATATATAATTTTTTTTATATGTGATATTATTGCCGAGGAATATAAATTATACTCAAGTGTAAATTATATAGGTATTTTGTAATATTGTAAGTAAGATAAATATTAAAACAATAGAAAGTCAATGAACAATATCTTTTGTAGGGATTAAATGTACTGAGTATATTATTTACTTGGTAGTTAATTAAAGTATATTTTCTTGCAAAACCACTGGACTAATTTTCAGTTTCCATAAAACAAGAGTACCTAGTGTGTACACACTAGTAAACAATTTACGACGGATACGCATGGAAAGGGTTCTGCAAGTTTAAATAATTAATCAACAGCCAGTAAAGGATTAATGCGGCGGGCAGTTGGTGGTTGGATGCCATTAGAGAGCCATTCGATGCCCCACTAAATGCTGTGGTCACATTATTCGTGTCGGCTCGACATATGGCCGAGGAGGGAGTTTTACACTAAGAAAATTATTAACCTATTCCTTTACTTTTGAACCAGAAGAAGAATAAACGGTATTTTGGATTCAAAGGAAATGATAGAGATTTGTACTTATGTCATGTTCGTGTACCTACAAATTTTGTATTTTTATGGACTAGATCAGATATGATTTGAGAGATCATTGATTTTAAATTATAAAAAGAAAAACCTGTATTTGATTTATTATTAATTTTAACCGAATGAAATCTACATTACGTATCTACATTTATTTTCAGCTCTTTTATTGTTTCACTGCTGTACCTACACTAATCTCGTTTTTAAACGATAAGATTAAGGCATCTGTCACGCTGAAAAAAGAGAGGGCAAACTTTACAATGTATTACACATGTGCAACCAGCAATCATACTTTTGAGATCGAAATAAAAATTCGTAGTCTTAGTAACAATTGCTTCGCGAGAGAAATAGGCGTAGCGGCGGTACTACCCCGTAAAACGTTGTGTAGGTAGATGGATACGTGCAGGTTTAACCATCTTTTTATAAAATGATGTGATTCTATTCATTAATGATTCGTTTTGTTGAAATTGATTTGTTATGTAGATAAATATCGATTTAAATACAGATGTAGAGGTATGAAGAGTCCATTGTCTGTAAAAGAATACTGTGAAGAACTAAATTAGAATGATGTGACATACAATTTAAATCTCAAACATAACACTTCCACTCTTTTACAAAATCAAGATGTGACATATAAATTACACAAAAAGCCAGTGTAGCGGCGGGTGGCGCGTGCCACACGCTGCCACCATTTGATAAAGCACCAAACATTTATTTTGAATGTTGCACTGCAACAGAAAAGTAACCGAGGGAGGAAGTTGGGTAAGAAATATTACGTTATGAGGTGTGAAAGGCATAAATGTAAAAATTCAATATTTCACAAGCCAAAAGTAAATTTTTCCGCAATTTCTTGCCGTTAACAATGTTGGGGCGTTGTGAGCAGCGAACTGATAACGTGAATGTGTGTTTGCACAGGACGCGATTACATGTGCGATTACACATATTAGCAGAATTTTGTGCGAATCATTCGTTCTTTCTTTGAAAAAATTGAGCGTGTAAAATAAGAAAATTAATCAAGTATAGGTTGGTATTCATCACTATGTTTTATCATTTATCCCTCGTGAAATAAACTGTTTAAATACCGCAAAACGGTGCAATTCGAAATGTAATATCTTAATGCGAATGGGATTAATGAAATTTCCGCGTTGACGGAATCGAACCGGGGCCCTCTGGGACGGGCTGTCAAACTGTTCCCAACTTGCACCGTCTGTTGCGCGACAACTTTTAATAACCTTCTGTATCAGCTAAATGGATTTGGGACGGAACTGAAGCTAGAGCCACTCATTACATTCCCACCCAACTTGACGTGAAAATAAGTTTGACATTACTGAATTATAAAACAGGGTATTGCAACGCGTTGATAAATTTCATCAATAAACCATTATGAATAACACGTGAAATATTATTGAAGGTACCTAATCTCTTAAAAAAACTAAAGAATACTAGCCATTACCTAATAATGCTGAAACTGTGAAAATAAATGCCCGTATAATAAGAGTTGTATTGTACTTTACCTTCAAAGCATGTAAAGTATCAATTATAAATAAATAAATAACACTGAATTGTGGTTCTTAGTTTATTTAAAGCGTTCTACCTGAAGTTTATTGTTAACATACAGCGAAGTTACAGCCAAAATGTTACAATAGCAACTATACCCAGTAGCTGTTATCTCGCGATGTCAAAGTCCAAAAGATTTCTTATTTTAACGGTCATAGCTGTATTATAATTGTTTATATTCTTTTCTGTTCGTTGTATGCTCGTAGAAGAAAGTCACAGGAATATCCCTCCCCGCTCGGAATGTAATTGAACCGTCTTAGATCTGTCTCTCGGTAATCCACGCTTATAATTGATGCGACAATGTCAAATAGGCCCCGATACGCCTAATCGGAAAAATACAAATCCCGTAGTAACATGATCGATTGTTACTGTCAAGTCTAAATAGATAAACAAGTCACTTAGTAGGTACCGAGTGCGATCGGTTGGAGACTGTGATTTGTGTCATTTTTTGGGACCTTTCAAAATTGGCACATTGAAATTAATCTAATTAATTAAACAAAGGTTTCACTACCTACTATATAGATATTTTGTGTATGCTTATACCGTTTATAGGTAAACGTAGAGTTCTCCCTAATTTGGGATCAGGTGGCCATGTGTGAAATTGAGTAAACATGTATTATGATTATCATTACTAAGTTAAAGTATGTGTGCTAACCATATTCAGAGAAAAAAAAGCATTTAAATAGGGGCATAGGTTGTCCTAACGCAGACGAACCCTTACCTGAGTCTTCTACTATCTCTTTGCATTTAAGGTAAATATTAATGGGTATAGAATCTAAAAATCACACAAAAACATACCTACTGTGTGAATTTTACGAGTACAATATGTATTCGCTTATTTATATCTAGGTGTATCTGGGTTCGATCATATTATGAACTTAGCCTTTAACTCGTAAAATAAGTTTAGGCATAGGTTAGGTTAGGTTAGGTTAGGTTAGGTTAGAATAAGTTTAGGTATAAAATAAGTTTAGGTATAGGTGTTGATCTTTCAGTGTCTGAATCCTGTGTTACATTAGTAAATTGTCGACGCAGTGAATGCACGTATTTTTACGGTCTTTGTTAACTGCGACCTTTACTATCTTTATTAGGGCGACGATAATAAAGAGACTCTTGGAATATGCAAAGCGCTTAAGACTGGTGGTATTTAATTGCCCTTGAAAGGGGCGACAAAAAATAAACGGCCGATATAAATAACGGTGCACTTTTCATAATCGCAATTGTCGCCGGGAGAATATTTAGTGCGCAGTAAAAGCGTCCCGATTGTGATCCCGGGGGATACGGGGGGAAGGTTAATAGTTGCGGGCGAAGCACTGCAAGAACGATGTAGGCACATTGAAAATTCACAGGTAAGTGTAACGCATATCTATTTGGATACTTAACAATTACATAAGTTATCCGTATAAAACATTCTTCGTCATGAAAAACTACAGACATACCTATGTAATATTCTTTAGTGATTATGTTGCTGCATGATATCTTCTTCAGTTATTTTGGTAGGGCCAGATTAAAATACTCAGTAAATAAAGTAGTGTTATTAGACAGACGTTTTTCTTACCATTAAAATTAAAAATGAATGATAAAAGAGAAGATATAAAGGTGATTCTGGTAAGATATAAAAAACCCACAAGTGGATTTTATACGTAAATCTGTAAGTAAATAGCGTTTAGAAAAGTAGTTGCGTTTTACTCAATCCTGGTCTAAAACAACTTCTATGTATAAGGTTTTTTAAATCACAAAGAAGTAAGGAAGGCATGGCATTGGGGAATAAATTTTATTTATCAAATAAAAAGGATGGCGTGCTCGTTTTTCACCGCGTCGGGGACATTATCGCTTCTTTTAATTATTATTCCGCCGATATTCGCGACTCACTACGCCTCACTGCGGTTTTTATTACCTTATGTACGTACCTACTTGGAATTAGTACAATATGTTTACGGTGCGGTATTGAACATTATAAAACACGATAAGGTATATAAGGTAAGCTATACAGGTATCTGTGTAGGTACAACTGAAAAAACGTAAAACGGTAAAAGTTCAATCAATCTTACGCGTGCTGCTTCTACAATGTACAATACCTACTGTAGGTAATTAATATCATAAATAAAACATACCTACAATGTAACATCTTTTTCTGGGTAATTTTTAATCTGTCGTAGTAATTCTGAACTCTTGTAAGTTCAACCATATTTATCATGCGAATGGTAGTCTACACTAATCAAGTAAAAATTCAGTTACAACTACTTATTCCGGAGCTAGAAGCATAAATTTAAAGTTGAGATTTGGTTGAATGTAATTATGTGTATAAAACGGCAAACATTTTAATTCCGTGGCAGTAGGGCGGCTCGCCCTAGCCGTGGTCGGTAGGAAATGAAGGAAAAAAGCAACGGAAGCTGGCCCCCTCCTTCCTCCCGGCTCGGCTTGTGGCTTTTTAAATGGAAATTTATTGTTGAACACTTCGTCAATGTGTTTAAGAAAGCGTCTTTAAGAATTTTTACTTAATTTGGCTCTTGCGCTCTTAACCATTTTTAATATTTCATCACCGCCTATGTTACATAGTTGTCAAAAGTAAGTTCCAATCAAACGTAACACCTGTCCTTAATCGGTGTCTGCGTATTAACCAAAGGTGCGTTGGGTATATGAAGTATTATGTAACTTAACCTTTTCACAGCACAATGAGTGTAAATGAGTACAATTGAGTTGCAATTAATATCCTACATTTCTACTATCGTCTCTATCATCGTTAGCCACAGAGTTAATAGATGCCAGTAGGGGTAAGTGAACTCTTACTAAACTCAGAGAGGAGTCCATAAAATTTACTTCAACTGTAAAGCTGGTTCGTTCCCC
>DWEM01003394.1:0-10748 GCA_018245935.1 Agara belti belti | reverse complement strand
GGGGCGGCGGGCGGCGCGGGGGCGGGGCCGGGCGCGCACGCGCTCTTCGACGCGCTGCACGCTCTCTGCAACCTGCTGCTCGTCAAACCCGAGAACCTGCACCAAGTGTGCAGCGGGGAGACCCTGGTAAGCGAGCTCTCACCTTCAGCTCGTATCTTATTTTTAGCATTTGAGTATCTTATTTTTAGCATTGTTATATACACCCTGCCATATATTTACCAAAGCTATTAAATTCGTTATTTTGTAGATTTCTAGTGCCACGCTGCCGGCTTTGGATACTCCTCTATAGTATTGTGAAAGTGATTTTTAAATATTCATATAACGTTATTGTTATCATATTTTCCTTACAGGCTGAATTAGATCAATCGATTCTACACAACTTCATCCAACTGCGATCGGACTACAAGAGCCATAAATTATCCAGCTTTCTGAAAGGACTGTCGTGAATTATTGTACCAGTATCAACGACTATTAATATTAACAATATTTATGATCGGTTGAGTAAACCTTTTTATATATGGTATCTTGTTATTATTTTGCATAAATATATTGGATTATGAGGTATTAAATAAAATTATTACACATAAATGTTAAGTTTTATTTTGTTCACGTTCTGTTTATCGCCATCATAAATATTTTTTTAGTTCACATAATACCTTTGACATTAAATACCTAATCAGTCTGAACGATGCTATAAATTTTTATAATTCCTCTTGCGTAAAAAAAAATCTGTTGCAGTGAAATATTATATATAAAAATATTAATATTAACATTAAATATTAATATTCTTCATTATGTTCAGTAGAAACGTAATTTACAGTTACTGACAGATTGCCGTCATCGATATTGTGAGAAAAAGAAGGAAAATTTTTTTTTACAAAAACTACTAAAACAATCATTTTTAAGGCGGTTTTAATTAAATAAATACATAAGTACCTACTAAGATGTTTACAATATAGAAGAAAAAGATGGTAGCAGTATGCGTAATTTAAAAATGCTATTAGAGTGAAAGAAAATGAAGCGACAAAAAATGTGATGGACACGTGTCAATCCAAAATCAATTAAAATTTTAAACATCAAAGGAACTTTGCGTTTCACCTAACAATATTTTATCGTTATGATTAGAGTAAATATTGGCTTATCTAAGCGATCTGTAATCGTATGTATAACTTTCATTATACTTTTAAACGCCAACTATCTAATAGGTAATGTACAGTAAGTTTTTTCGTTTGCACAAAAATCGTAACTGCTTCGTATTAAACAATGACGATTGAGAATGTAATCGTCGGCGATAAGTGATAACGCTTCAGCAACAAGGAATATCTATAAGGGAAAATACAAAATATTGACGCCTATATTTTCCTTGTGAATATAATACGAGTAGATTGCATTTCTCAAATGGCTATCAATTTCGAAGCATCTGCGATATGATTACGCTGACTCATCAATGACTACAGTTCGTTTGAAACCGAGAAGCAACCGTCGACTGGCGGCCGGTTAGCGATCCGCGGACCGTATCATGTTGAACAACGCGAAGTGGCTTATCAATGATATCTATACGACATAGCCTAACTACGTCCATACGTCCATTCATAAACTCCCCCCACCACGGCGTGAATGAGCGCGTCTGTGTGCGTGCGCGTGTGTGCGACGCGGGCGCACCTACGCTTGCACTCAACTTCACGCAGTTCCGATCGAGTCGGCGGCGGCGAAGTAGTACTGCGTTCGCTCGCGCCGCATCGTGTTCGTGTACGAAACGGTGACATGCCCATAAGTTCAGTGCAACACTTATCCGTTTAACTGTGCCGTGACCGTATCGCTAACCTGGATACTTTAGTCAAAATCGAGAGGTAAGGCCCGCCACCGACGTGTTTATTTTCATTCAAACCCCGACGCCCACGCGCGGGCCTGTGTCGCGATTTGTGAACGACGGATTTACATGTATAAGTCCATTCATCGGACGCTAGGTCCTATTTATATTATTATCGGAGGACGTGTGATATGAATGGGCGATTAGGGCGCCTCGTTGTAACGAGTCCGAGGATCGGTGCTGAGGTTGATTCATTGATATGGCGGCACAGTGTAGAGTTGGTGGTCGCGGGTGTACACTGTCCGTGGTAGAGTTCGGTTGATGTTCTCTCAGTCGGTCGATCGCTCGTTATCTAGGTGAGACCGGGCCGCGTCCGCTCCATTTCAAGTGTGTTTTTATCCCAGCACTACCTGCGAGGCGAGTTGGCCGGCACTCGTCGCAAGTCGATGCGGCTAATGGCATCGCACACTCCTCAAAGATCACTGCCCGACCACACCTTCGCACAACGGGCAATTCGACTTTATATCAATATTTATTTCAAGCTCGTTACTATCTATAGCTAGACAAATGATATAACTAGGAATGTATTTCATCACTAATCACTTACTAGTACTATGTTATTTACACAATGCAAATTCTTTTGGTTAGCACTAAAGTAGCAGCACTATATTCCGAAGGTTTATCTACAAAATAAAACAATGACGTCATAATATCAAATATAGCCAGTTATACCTTGGGACTTGTGAATTGTGAATGATCAGATATGAACATCTAGATATTTTGTTTAGATAAGATTTTTTTCACTTATATTACACAATATTGCATTACAATACAAATTACGCTTAGACTTAGGCTTCAGGGGTTGCAACGCGTCTGGAGTAAATATCTATACTGGTTATTGTTACTTCTACATTAAACTCTTAACGTAATTTTTACGAATTATTTACTAAATATTCTATTTAGTTATCATAATGTTTCAATCGACCACACCAATGTCATATTCTATAGGTAATGATGATTTAATAATAACATTTACGTGTAACTAGTGTGTGTCAAATGTAAGATAGCGACTTATTAATAGTTTCATTGTATAAGATTATTCAAATGCTTAAATCGTTTAATCGTATATTATATTACTTGAATGTTCGATTTGTATATCACGGTGATAGGTTGCAGACAATTTGACGTAAATATCCATTGCAGCAAAACTTCTTTATTCAGCTTAAATAGAGTGCCAGAAACCATGCTATATACCAGAATTCACAGAATCCATAGTTAGTCAACAGAGTATTTTTTCTATATGACATCACTCAAATTTGTGTTTCCACATCTGCGGGCTTACCTAACTAATCTGTGATTACCAACCACATCGCTTAAAATTTTAAATCTTCATGTTGTTACATAAAAATGTTTCAAAGTTATCAAGGTCTTATTGTTCCAATGGTGGAAACAGATCTCTGAGAGTGAGAAAGTTTGAGACCATAATCAGAAACGTTGTTCAAATGAGCATTTACAGATTTCCGGTTCGTTAGAAAACATTTTGGAGAATCCACAATCTAGCACATTTCTTTGCTATATATTCCCTCATCGCTAAAGCTAGTATTCAATGTTTCAACTGATACTTAGCAGTAGATATTCATAAAGCGGTACTTCCACAGTTGGTTCTGGATTAAAATAGACGACCCGTTTGGCACGTTCTTCTCCGTTATCAGTCGGTCGGGCGAAGTATAATGGATTCGATTCCCGGCAGGGTCAATATTTGATAATAAATTGATTTACCTTGAGTATCCATTCTAGGAAGCTACATGAAACAGTTTTGTCCATGTTCACCTTTCCTCTATCATCAGTATCAGTTATTTTCATACGTAAAATGATAAATTACAAAACATTTTTTCCAATTAAATATCTTAATAAGAATTTTATACAATATTTTGTCTGAGGCCCGAGGCCACTTATTTATGCCGTACCCCTATGTTATTAAATTTTGATTTGAAAAGTGGGTATACACACACGCTAAGAAATCTAGCCTTTAGAGGTACCTTTACTTTGCCCGAACTCTGGCTGAATGCCAGTACTATTTGATTTTTATCCTCTTTAGTAACACAGCGTCAACTTAGTCTTCAGTAGAAACGTAATATTTAACCGTTGAGATTGATTTAAATGGAAATCTATTTACCTTAGATTTGGATAGAGAAACGAATGAATCTCATTGAACATTTAATGTAACAATGACGGAAATATTTTTGCTCCTTAAAAATTGCCGATATTTATGAAGCAGTTGTTGAAGCTGGATGCGGCAAGAAAACATGGTAAAATGGTGCTCATTAGAGGACATTTATGTTCAGCAGTGAACTAATGGTAGTAATACAGGCTGATGATATGATGTGCCACGAATGAGGTTTATACGCTTGTTATTTGATAGAATTTATCATAGCAAATTTTTCCATTATTTAGTCATAAATACGGGTAGTTACCATAGCTATTACAGATAATAAGGATCTCGTTGAAGAGACTGCTTATTGGGATAGCTGTAATAGGTAGTAAGTAGTAAGAGTAGGTAATGAAAACGCATTTTATTTATACCTATATGTCAGGACTTTGATTAGATGATATGAGATCAATAAGAAGATAGAGCAAATAGCTGAATTCATCTCATGGATATCTAATAGGAATCATACCCAGTAGCTATATTTGCAGTAGACCATTGAGCCATTTTTTAAATAATATAACGCATTTGTGGAAAGCACGTAATGAAAAACTGGATGTATGTACCTACGTTATGATTTATGTTCGCACTTTGATATCAATTAATTTTCATGTCTGCATCTGTACAGTTTATAATTGAAAAGCAAGTAATTGCGAACACGTAATCAAAAAGAGCATATTGCTATTTTCACCTGTTAGAACTTAAATTGCTTTGATATGCATAGTGTAGGATAGATTTCCATAAATGTTATAATGTTTATTTAAATTCAGTCAATTTATTTGCAAAGATATAATTGTAACGGTATTTTTTGAAGATAATAAGTAAAATTGTTAACACTTCACAGCAGTTTGTAATTGTAACAATCGCTAGGATAACATGCACACAATTTTTGGTAGACAACAAGACTGTTTAACATACTCATTAAACTGATCTTGTAACTTCTTTGTTGTCTGGCCAGTTACTTGGACTGTATCGAGGTTCAAATAAAACACCTACGTCGTATTAGCGTAATCAAAATTGTTAATAGGTATAAGCCAATAAACGTTTGCATGTAGGTGTAGAGATAAATAGGATACTATAACGGAATTGTTACCTGTGTAATAAACATTTCAACCAAATTCTGTAAACATTATCAAGTATTTTAAAACGATAGGTACTTGACGTGAAAAACTTGGTGATCGTGACGTCATTAGCAGGTGATACTGGCAATGATTTTCGCAATACAAGCCGGCAGCACACGTGACCTGGCACGGGTTAGCCGAATCTTACGAGTATAATCGACTGCCGATGATCTTGTTTGCGTGCGAGCTATTTTCCGTGCTCCTTTTTCCAATTGACGCATTGATTTCAAAGCTCCGGAAATAATCTTCAAAGAAACAAATCTATTACGAAATAATTACCAACATCGATATCGAATTTAAAACTGAATATTGAAAGATTCTATTTTAACATTCAGAATTACAACGCAACACTTAGTTTATCTAGAATATTTACCGAAAATCACATTACGCGATGGCATATTATCATTTTATCAGACTAGAGCGTTATCTGCTTATCTGAAGGTTAGAGACACACCGTGTCATCGCTGTAACATGTTAAATCGGATTTCAAGATGTAATATAAAACAGAAATGTTCAGCTCTACCAATATAGAATAGAGGGTAGATAAATAGTGACAGATTCTGATGAACATATTATTTGAAAACATATTATTATTTAAATGACCTTTGCTACCTCATTAAAAATAGCAGGAGTATAATGTTACATTTTATGTCTCTGATTATATAATTGAGAGAAATACCGTCATAAGAAGAACACGGCTTAGATGATATAAGCGCCGTACGCAACAAAATTATTCTATATTCACATAAGTAACATTATCGAGTAGCTAAAGGCGTTTTTGGTTTAGTATTCAGAAAAAAGGAAGGTTGTCGATCGACATCTGACGAGCCACTAGGTTCGGTGCTCTATTGGACGGGCGCGGGGGCGAGCCGCGCGGGGGGGCACAGCTGCGGAGGCGCAGGTTGTCACTGTTTGCGTGAGATTTATGTCTGCGAATGTGTGCGTAGGGTTGTACCTTGCACGCAACGGGACCCTGTTCCGAACAGGTAGAAAAGTCGTCGGCTGACACGATTCAGGACGGATATCGCGTGGCGAATATGCACTTAGAACATAATAACAATTTAAGAGCGGATCTGGAAAGTTGATTCGCGGAAATGCCACTTAATGTCTGATACAGTATGAGTATAGTGTTGCAAATGATTACATGATAAATGTACGACTTATCTATACACATAACTAAAATTTAAGGGTCGGTTTACGATTGCGAAATGAAGCCTTTTCATAAACCTTTTTCATTACATGTTAGTATTTTTAATAAAGTATTTGAAGAAAATGTATCTCCTTTTTTTTGGCTATGCAGACTAATTTAATCCACGAAACGCATCAACTCATTTGGACTAAACGTCATTAAAATGCGGAGAATTTTAAGAGAGTTATTTCAACTAGTATCGATTGCAGCGAGAGGCTAACAATAACTTGACCAAACTTAAATTATATTACAATTAAATTGAACAAAGTCGAGAGCAATGGCTAGTATATAAAGAGAAGTCAAACCTCACAATGATATCGTTTTATAAATGTTATATTACTTATGATCTTATTATTTCATGGCTAAAGATATGAATAGACTATTGTTCCCTACAGCCTTTACAATGTAAATTTAAAAAAAAACATTAACCAGTTTATTAAAACTCATACTTGTCTACTGTTCAGCTTCTTGAACACTTGACAAAACTCTATTTTGTTTCGACAGTTTTTGCATACAACAAACACTGGAATGGAAACAGATGTTCCAGGCAAAATTTGTTCATCAGTTTTTATGATGCTACCCTTTTGGTTCATCGCAGTAAAAATACAAAAATGAATCGCTATATTTATATATGTACACATTTTTCCAATCAAAAGTGTCTACAACATAAATTATTTATGCAGGAGTATTTTGGTCATAGCTATAGTGAAATATCCGAGTAATGCATTTCACCAAGTATGCTAATCATCACATATCGCTTCATACAAGCTGGCACAGTAACAATTCAGTCCGAGTACTAAATATAGTACAAAATAAAACAACTGTCGCTTGCCCTTCATTCAACGCTTTATAATTTTAAATGTATACCTAATAACAATGCACGTAACGCCTATTTTTGAATAAATGTCACGAACAGTGTAATTGGTTGACGCCGACGTCTGCGTAGGCGCACCAGAATTTTTAATTATGAATTAATTAGTAACGATCAACATAAAAACTTGGGCAATACTCTTTATTCAGTTTTAAACCATCTCATACAAGCAGGATAATAAAATAGATGTAAATAATTGACGGGATTCCATTGTTATTTTTACACTCACCACTAATACGGGATATAAAAAATTTGCTAATGATTATTACACTCGATATTATCCTGAGAATATATCTTTATTATTTAAAGATTCATAGACTGAACCAAGTGCATTTAACTTTTTAAGCCGTATTTGTAATATTTTGTTTTCTCTATACAGTCGGTCGCTAACGAACCACACTTTACAAGTTACAAAACAAGCATAACATATTTATAAACAAAGTGCAGCAAAGCACAATAATGTATGCATTGCAGCACAACGGCGAGTTCGACGACTCTCCGATAATAATATTATAAAACGACTTCCTATCAGCGACCGCGCTTTGTAGAGACATTTATCATTCACTTACTCTACCTAAAATTGTTATATGTTTATTGTCTAGTTATGTCAGGGTCCATAATTTTTTTTGTTATCATTTCATTAGTGGCTCTATTTAGCAATAAAAATAATTCTATTTATTTTTATTGTTCGTAATTCGTTATCGTTTATACATACAACACATTGTTTACAATTTAATTTATAATTCCGTATATGTATAATTATCTCACATTTTGATATATCTCTCAAATACCTGAATTTTTATAAGTATTTGTATGATAAAGAGTATTTTTAGCAAAAGGCAGTTTGTTTCATATTACAGAAAGGTAATATTTTGACAAAATTTCAATTATAATTCGATTACAATATTATGCTGAAATACGATAAATAACTTTCATATTCTTGAGCGCGCAACAGAGTATGCAAGGAGCGATGCACAATTTTTTATCTGTCCCCATCAACACGTCGGAGGAATACAGACTAACGCGTACCGAGGGCTGAGCTGATAACACCTGAACATAAATATTCTCTTCACGAAGACATTAACACATTAATATGCGTGAATGATCAGGTATTCAGTAAGGATTATCAATTATCTACTTAATTCTATTTAGTAGCAGCGTTTATATATACAAATGATAAAAAGTCGTAACGCTATTCATTGTTCTTTAATAGGCCTTAAAAGTGCTAAACAAATGTACACCGCTTGACGGAACAGCTCTACAAACATTTTGTAAGTGTTGTGTGATGTGTTGGTTTTATAAACATAGCATGCAGAACTCTATAAAATTATTCTATTTATCTTACATAGTGAAATTAAATTGTTTAATATTTGTGTTAATCAATTATAATTAGGATTTTATTTAAATTTTTGTACGTTCTTGCTGCTCTGTTGGACTCCACAGTCACAAAACTAAGTATCCATAGACATCACGTTATAAATCGGCTACAGAAGACGTCATATATGTTTGAAGTATTAACATTTTAGAATGTAAGATTTCAAATACAATGCCTCCACTTCTTAGTGGATTTCAATGTCTGGCCGATAAAACTGACGATTAAAACAGCCTAGCAGTTGGTGCGTCTGTGTATCAACCACATATTTAATGTTATATTAGCAGTTCATATTAGAGGTATCCGAGATCACTCTTTAATTTTTTGATTGATAATATTTTTTTTAGTGCAAGCTATTTATGAAATAAAATTTCAGTACATTAACGCAACCGACCTTAGTTCGATGTGAGCGTTTCACACATTAGTCACGAAGACTATGCGGAGAGGAGTTATGATCGGGAGCGGGGTGCTGCGCTAAATATAGCTCGGTGCAACAGGTGGCCTGCTCCCTACCCCAACGCCCACGCACCGTACATTGTCGAAGTAACGGGACGTGCATGCGAAACTAGCTAGACCTCAGATCGGGCTGACTTGGATGGATGTGCACGTGGCTCCGATTTGTATATTAAGAGCGAAAGAAGGAGAGAAATAGAATGAGAAGAAGAAAGGAACTAGCTAGACCTTAGATCGGCCTGACTTGGATGGATGTGCGCGTGGCTCTGATTTGTATATTAAGAGCGACAGAAGGAGAGAAAGAGAATGAGAAGAAGAAAGGAACTAGCTCGACCTCAGATCGGCCTGATTGGGATGAATATGCGCGTGGCTCCGATTTGTATATTAAGAGCGACAGAAGGAGAGAAAGAGAATGAGAAGAAGAAAGGACTTGAATGTAACTTCGAAACGTGTGTAATAAAATATGTTTTATCGCACCAGGATTCTAATTTAGTCCCGAACTCAAGGAATGTCTGTCTCTAGTCTGTAATAGCTACGTAAATTTTGGTTGATCCCTCCACTACAGTTACGGAGTACTTCAAGGAAAAAACCTTCAAAATTTGACCAACATGTTTGTTATTTGCATGGATTTGTTTGCAGAAAAAAATTAAGAATTTAATAGCTTTATATTAATCTATGTGACATAGTAACGATGTAATTAAAAGGAAAAGTTTTTATCTAGCTAAATACTTACGCAGTACTATTACATGATTTAGTCCTTTATCTCATCTGCGTAAACGTAGCCACAGTCGAAACACGTGTATTTCCTTCCCGTGGAAATCGAACCCACAATCTGCAGCTGAGCAGTCAATTTAAATAAACATTGGTCCAAAGGGCCAACGGACCAACCATAAAATACAAAGAATACGTTTCATAAAAAAACATATGTGTATCGGGAAAAATAGTAATAAACTTTAGCCTATTACGGTAGGCAGAGACTAAGGATTTCCACCGGCTACCATCTTGACTATTACTTCAGCTTTATTCAGATTTCAATTTAAATAAGCGAAAAGCAAGCCTTGCGCAAACTGTGATGTAGGTGCGTTTGTGTCTGTCCAGCAAAAGGATAGCACTTCATTGGAGAATTCCACGTTGCTTTTCTTTATAGATTCGGATATACCAGGGCGATGATTGCTACGCGATAATACATTACGTTTCCACTGGAAACGGAAGAGGATATGTTCTCGGTGTATTATTTTTAGATTCATATTTGAAGATACATTTCGAAATACGCTCTTTCTTATATTCTGAAGAACGCGCGCACTTCTTTCATTTTCTATAGATATTTTCATTAATTTTGTTTATGATGTTATTGATGTTACGCCATTTAACGGAGAAACAGAGCGTATTGGTACGTGCATACGGTCATATAACATTCCAACACTACTGTATCGCACAAATTTTGTTAGTCAGAAAATAAGTAACATCCGGTTGCTTGTTACCTTGAACCAATGCGAGAAGCCATCTGTCTGGTGTCCAGGTTATATCCACAGGCTATATGCATTAAAAGTCTGCAACCCTTATGTGGCACAGCTGTCAAAAATACTCCGATATCTATTGATATTCATTTATCGTCTGCACGTGACATTAAATAAAAAAAAAGTGTTAAGCGTAATAAAAAACGTAACATCACGCCTGTATTCCCCGAAGGGGTAGGCAGAGGAGTGTAGTACACCCCCACATTTCA
>DWEM01003393.1:0-10749 GCA_018245935.1 Agara belti belti | reverse complement strand
ACTGGTGAAATGTGGGGGTGTTCTACACTCCTCTGCCTACCCCTTCGGGGAATACAGGCGTGATGTTACGTTTTTTTCCATTTACTATATTATGAAAAAAAAAATCTTTCAATGTTTATAAATATAATGAGTATACGTTGCATTTTTATAAATGAATTAAAATATGTAGTGTCAGAGAAAATTAGGAACAGAAATTGTTCTCATCAAGTTGTCGGATAATGTATGCTGTCATAAGCTCATTTAACTTAATGACTGATTGACGTTGCTATTGATGCGCGTGCGACTGCGACATAAAATTTATTGTACACTTAAATATTCACAGGTTCGATAATTGTCAGTCCAACGTAACGGATCACACGAAATTCTGTACTGTTATAATTTACATAGAGACTGGTTTGATGGTTTTATTGAGTATTTATGCATCTTTGACATCGCGCAAGGAAATAGGTAAGGCTTCGTCATAAAGCGGGTATTCAGAGACGACACCCATAAAACCTTTATGATTAGTCAAACCGCTGGCGAGGACGATTCATTATGGGCCATTATGCGTCGTGTTTATCGAGTTACTCTCTACAAGCCAATAAAATAACGAACGACCGAGATAAGAACCGGACAGTCCTGTAATCTCTGGAACAAGGGACACTAATTCGATTGTGGTTTCGTTCGAAACTTTTTTGGGGTTTACGGCACAAATTGAAGTGTTAAAAAAAACTACAAATTGGCTTTTTCGAGAGTCATTCATTAGTTGGACGCTGAATGGCGTGTTGTGTCGTTTTCGCTCAATTAGTTAATCGGAAATCGAGTCCGGCTGGTCACACACGGCGACCATTTTAATGTCTCTGAGTGGTATTACAACACTCATGTCTAGTATGGGATGATTGGTGGCCCCAAATGAAAAGCTGTAATTGTATACTGTTGTACCATTGTGCGACCTAATGACCTCTTAATGCGTACGTTGCCACGTAATCTAGCGTAATAAATAATACAAAAGTTATTTTAGGACTACTTTTAAGATAAAAAGATTACAGCTAATCAAATTTTTAATTTCGTTCAAAATATACATATATGTATATGGTAAATAATCATTTTTGAAATAATTAAAATTATATACCTATCGTCATCTCTAACAACGGATGACATTAATTTAATGATATCTACATTAGATGCGTCCAGGCCAGTGATAGGTACTGATCCCATCACAGAATGATAGGTTGTTGTAGAAAGTGTTGTCATATTGTTATTGCTTCAATTTAGTTTCACTGCTATAAAGGCTATTCTGACCTGCGCATTATTTACACTTTATTAGGTAACAGGTAGATAGAATAAAAAGAGGCTCACAAAAAATTGTAGCAATTACTTTCGACACATATTCTTAAAAAATGCAAGAGTGTGTTAATTCAAGAAGACAATTGTTAAAAAAATATTGTTCTGAAGTTTTTAACGCACCAACTGTTGTAATATGTATATATATGTATAATGGTTTATTTATTTTATAGCATTTTAATAGATTATTTTGATACGAGCCAAAACATTTTCAAACACCTGCGTTCGTCTGTCTTGAACTTTTAACATGCCATTAAATAAAATGGTCATATAATTTAAAATACTAGACAAACATTTATTTCTTTATATCTTAGGTAGGCACATAGCAGATGCTTTAATACATATAAAACAAACATAAAAAAGGACACCACAAACATTGTTGACAATCATCATACCGACTTTCAAATAATCAGATAGCTACATCAAATTGATAATTTAAATCAATATTCCGCGTCGTACATAATCAAAAGGAAGAGAAGACGAATTGTCTCGTAGACAATGACAGTTGATAGTAAGGTGTACTTAAATAAAAATAAACCATTACTTTTTTTATTTATTATAAAGTTTAACAGAAAAATCCTATTTTCTTTGACGGTTTATGTTGATAATGAAAAAAATTGCTGGTGTTTCTGTAATTGGGTCATTGTGTAAATAGTACTGTTAATATTCTTATTGTTGGCATTAGAAACATAGGCGGAGTTAAGGAGGAATAATGCACATTGCACAATCGCTTCTAACTTAAGTTTTTCTCTATTAGCTAAGAGAAAGACTGTTGTATATATTCACCTAAGAACACTAATCGTAAACCACAATTTTACTTTTAAATACGTTCTTTTTATGTAATATTGAGCTCTTAAACAATCTTATAATAAACCTTTCATGCCATTAGTAAGATTTTGTAACAGAACCCTGTGTACTTTATCTTCAATGGAAAAATGAATATTAAAAATTGTGATTGGATAGAAAGTGTATTAAATTTGATGAAAAGCCATTTTGCCGTTTGTTTGCTCAAATTGAATCAGTACAATTCAAGGTGCAGAAAACTTTAAGCGAGTACATTATATAAAGCTTTTTTGTTACGTTAACTAATATCTATCAAGAAGCGTTATTAAACAATAAATATATACAAGGTAATGCTCATACAAAAAAAATCTTTATCAGAATTTTACGATTTTTAAACAAGTGTTCGTTTGGGAATATAATGAAATGTGTATATTTGATATTCACACACGAATTTTTGCTGCTATGAATTATTTCTGCTATAAATTCCTCCATTTATTCAGCTTTTTGATTGCGTTGTGTTGAAAATATTATGATTTTTTGAAACCTTATTGAAAATATTTTAAAAAACAATAACGACACGCAACACTTCGTATCTCAAAAAGCCACAATGAGGTGATTTTAAATACATTTAGCGTATCGTCAGTATAGTTAAAAGCTGTATAATAGCGTTATCTCCAGGCCGGCACTAAATTGGGATGTCTCGGGCGAGGCGAGGCTCTTATCAGTTTTGTCGTGTTCATCTTGAGTTGTGTTAGGCTTTACTCGGGATATTTACGTCTCTCCGCGCCGGGGTGGCAAGCCTACATGTGACAATGTCGGAAACTTATTGCCTATACGCTAGCGGAATGCCTCTCAATGGTATTTTAATATTGGATAACAATATCTCGGCCCGACTAAAATATTGGAGATTACGACCAACAATGACAAGAACTTGTAGAGTTATGTCGATCGTTTTACAAGTTTACGAGATCGGAGTATTGTTGGCATTTTTCATTCTCACTTTACGTTTCAATAATAATTTCTGCAAATTGGTTACGAACGAGGGCGAAAGGAAGCCGGTCGATGATAGTGTATTTCGTCGGCGACAACCCTTGCCGGACGCATCGGATTGATGAAGCGCTTTTTTGATATTTTTTCTTGTTCTTTTTTCATCTTATTGTCCACGGCCCATTGATAAACGGACAGGTATACGTACTCAGACAGGCGCCAACATTCCTCGCCCCGACCTCACACTTACTCGCAGCGTTATAAAAACGGGCACACTTTTTTATATTAGCGCTTTTTGGCCTTATTTGCGTCCCTTTGTGTCCGTTGTGGTTGTTTGTTTTCGTTATTAGCGCGGCTGTAGGAAGTGGACGCGATAAACCTACGGGCCCTAAGCGTTTTATTGTACCAATTTCGAATATCCGTTTTCATTTATACAACGACAGATTTTAAACTTGTCTCAATCCCAACAGGATAATGAGCACTTAAATGTAATGGTTCCCATTAGCACCTCGAGGCGAACGCCGTAAACCGAATTACTTTTATAACCACCATTACTAATTATAATAAATTGTGTATGAGCACTTTCACGTCGCGTCTAAAGTTAAATAGTTTTTGTCAGGTGCTAATTAGTTGTAATGACATAAGTTATGGCGGTGGTTAAGTTCGTCGCCCCGAGCTGTAAATTTGGCAAGAAAAGATCCGGAACTGCGACGCGCTAGCGTTTAATGTATAAGTTAAAAGCGTAGAGCAAACATTTGAAAGTTTGAATGTCAATACAACGCTGCGCGTCGCCGGCCCGGACCCACGGCACCGGTTCCGTGCCATCGATTGAATGTGTTCATAAAATTTGTCAACGCTTTCTTATTTATTGCTTTTTAAAATCAAAACGTTGTTATGCCATGAAATTTAAATCGCTTCTTGGTGTACGTTAAAGATTTGTATAGAATTATTGCTTCGATCTACCGCCGTGGCCACATCAATGGATGTATAGTTTTGTCTGAGGAATACACATTCTCAAAAAGTATTAGCGAATTATGGACGATTAGCGTAGACTGTCCGCCTGATCATTTCTCATGAACTTAATGAATAGTCTTTGAGTGTCGGATCCTTTGCAAGTTGCGACTGATCACCTAATGGTGCAATTTTGATTTACTGATGGCCCCATTTCCGGTGTTAAAAGTTTGCGTAATTGTTTTTTGTTTTTTGTTTTTCTTTCAAACACGTCCCTTTTTATAACACGAATGTTAATAGTTTTGGAAACGTTTCAAGTTTTTATCGATGAAGAGGAAGGGGTTTGTAATCTGAGATGAAAACTTGTACTGATCGATCATTAGTGATAACGAAAAGTAAGTCGAGATAGAGAGAACAGAAACTTAGGACAACATTTTTTAAAGTTAATTAGTAGATATCAATCGGTACTTTGCGGTAAACTATGTGAAACAATTAAAACAAAATTGTCTTCTGACAATCTGCAAAATATATCCACGCAGACTTGGGGTCCGACGAAACTATTGATCTTTAGTTCTATTAAAAATATATTTAATTTGCACCGTCCGTTAATTCATTTGAAGTTATCACTGTTAACGCTTGTGTGCGCTAAAATGATATGTAACGGTTTAACGAAATGTATAAATTATATACATTTTAAATCCGTTACAATGAATTAACAAGAGTTATAAATGTATGAATGATTTTGTAACATTGTGACATTGTGCAATATATGGTGTAATAATTCTATCGATAGTCCTAAAGCGAACCAGAATACAACTACTGTATCTCTGAAATTTCGTAGGAGACTACTAAAAGAGGACTTTCAGGATTGCGATCGGCGAGAGTGGAAGATCTAACCGCCAGCCAGCGACCGCGTGTGTGTGGCCGCGTGCCGTTGTAAACACCAGAAACAATGGGAAACATATGCCTTATCGGGTTGAACCAACGCAGAGCAAAGCCTTAGGAAGTCGCCGGTGCGTTCCATTGGAGATCCCCGAGTCCTCTAAATAATGCCGGCAAGGCCACCGAGATGGTTTTATTGTGTAAAAATCCCACATAACCCGATGTCTCTTCCAACACACCGCGGTACCTTTTGAAAGTTTCTACCCCGTTACCAAAAACGGGTCTTCAATTGATAAGTGCAGCGTGCCAAAAATATTTATTAAATTCATTAATGACAAAATGTTGATTAAGCAATAATAAAAAAAATTTTAAACCAATAGTATGAGTTAAATTTTTCCCGTCAACATATTTTTATCTAATATAGTAATTTTCCGCCACCTTGATTCTGTTCGGTTGACGTTATATTTAGGTAGGTTTATTTGTTCTCAATACTTCATGTTGACATAGGACGCTATTCGTTTCGTTTGATTAGAGTCAAGGCAAATATTTTGCTCCATTTGTAGCGCTGGCGCTGACGATAAATCGGCAGGGCTTAACAGTATTTGCCTATTTGCATGGTTCTATTTTTCCTTAACTTTGACACGACTCTGTAACATTTCGACCCAAACTGCACATTTTAATACATTTAATGGAACGATAGGTAAATATTGGATACCGAGCATAATACCATTAGCTCCTATTCTAACTTTATATATTCTAATTTTATATTTGGAACATAACAAAATTTTAATAGGTACGTTTTTTTCAATGGTATTCGCATGCAAATTTCGTAAAGCATTTGAAAACAAATGTACCTATACAACGGTGCCTCTTGCGTATCATGGACTCGAAACTTTTAAATTTTTTCGAAATAGGTGACACCGTGTTCGCCGCTAGTTGTATACTCAGAAAGAGTTTTGGCCATCCTAAAGATGTTATTTTCAGAACGCTATGAGGCGATGTTGTTTATGAATTGCTTAAAATTCGCGAATAATCAACAACTCCCTTTGGCAATGTAAATAAATATCTATGGGTGAGATTAACTGCCTGAACTTAACCTAGTACGGTCTACACCAAAACATACTGACCGCTTAATAGCTTAAATTTATAATAGACATATTTTAGTTGATATAAATGTCTACTGGTCATTCGATACCTACGTTTGTAGGTGAATAAAATATGTTAAACCAACAATTCCAATATTTAGCACTGGAAGTTAACAATCTATGTATTTAACTTTATTATAAAAACATCTGTCCATCATAACTTTCAAACATAAAAAGCTTCAAGTAGGTATTTAATTCAGCGTGGTTTCGAAAAACTATTAAGATTGACATCGAATATGAAGATAAAAATAAATCAACCGCACTAAATGGAAGAGTCATAAAATTGGATCGTAAAATCAAAAGTTGGTAAACATTATACAGATAAATACAAATTAGCTAATGAAAATAACATAAAACGAATTTATTTCACATTCCAACACGTTATTCGAATCGAAAATTCTCACAGGGTCGAACATTTAATAATACGAATGGTTATAATGCGAATCAAACGATTTACTTTCCGTGTAAGCACGTCACGTACGATCTAAATGAACGGCCAGCGGTCCAAAAATATACGGAGACGGGCCCTATTAGTCTACGATCATTCGAATCGGATCATTCAATACAAATCGATTCGTATCGAGCGTAAACACTACAATCAAGCAGTGACCCGCAGCTGTTGCTCCGCGGTCGGCGTCATCCACTAAAATAATATGACACAGCCGTTTTCGGATGGTCTTCGCGTACCTTGAGTCCTTTGATATAGTCATATAATTAGACAATTGTAATGTCAGCAGAGTAAATCGTTAACTTGCAACCACACACTTCAAACATTAAGAGCGTTAGAGAAATAAGTATTAAAACTTGAGGCTGCTATCTAACATACTTTTTGTTCACAAATTATTCCAAAGCTATTTTGAGCAAACTTTTTTAGTAACGTTGATTACTTTGCTAAAGTCTACATAAACGAAGCTTTGGGCCGAGGACAGTGAATGGATTAAGATATATAATAATAATAATAGAAACCCTTTGTATTCGAGCGGAGACAGCTCAGGGAATCACAGCGGACCGCTGGTTATAAATCTCATTCGGACGTGACTTGCTGACGGTACGCGAGGGATCAACGACAGACGTTGTAAGTGGTTACTCATGCTTTCAGAGCCTATAATTTGACAATATTTTGTGTCATTTGGGCATTATTATTACTTATGCCATTACACGACTGTGGATATAACGTTAATACAAGAACCCGAGCCGCGGGGGCGATTAAGGGCGAAATAACCACAGGTTCCCCTAATTCAATATTAAAAGCATCCTACGACGCGATCGGCAACTAATAATAGACTAATTTGAGGAAATGTCCCTGAGAAAGCGTCGGAATGTCAACCTGTTTCTTGCTTTTTATTAGTTTTTATATTTAGCCAAAATAAAACGAGTGATTTCGGTAATTGTGGCCTTATTTTGAGGTTTAGATAATACGATCAGTATTATATGAGTAGTTGGACGACTCTTTCCTCGGTAATACATGAAATGTGCTATAATCGCGTGTTGGAATTTCTTATTAGCTAAATGATCTCGTAAAAACTTGCGTGCATACTTATCGAGCGGAGGTTTATGTATATTTTATTAACCATTGATTTTCTAAGATTGTAAACAGGTACACTAAAGTCTATGTTTCAATTAGAAATTTTGCCATGACCATTTGAAGTTAATAAAATAATGTACAACCGTGCACATATTCGTGTGAGTAATGAAAATGTTTTTCTAAATATTACATACCTACTGATAAATATTTTCAATTAAGCCGGTTTGAATGCTAATTTGGTTTCTGATTGCAAGTGATCTGTAAAGTTACGTATGAGGGTGCAATTTGAAGGAGACTTTTGCAAGCGTTTTCATACTTCGTAGTATGATACAAAAGCTCTACGATTTTGGTAGCGTTTTTTTTTTAAGTTATGAAAGTAATGAACGAGCTGGCAGCAGTCACGAGTGGCCACTGTCGCCCATGGACATCTGCAACGGACCTCTAATAGGGCTGTAGGGATGGGACTGTTAATAAGAATTAGTTAGTGAGCTTAACGTGTTTATGAATTTTCGTTGTTAGTTCAATTATTAACAACAGTTAATTCTCTTCGAAGGACTGAAGGGCAGTTGGAGTTCTTTTGATATACATACTATCTATTTACTAATTTGTATGTATTTAGTATAATTTGCACTACTTTTACGGTGTTGTACGTTCCAAGCCTACGCTGCAAAGAAATATCTATACTATGTACATATAATGAGACATAAAAGGGTTCGCATCAACTTATAATGCGTAAGGGAGCAAGGGCGGTTGTTTATTAGTTGCAATAATATGGTACTCTATAAATGAACGTGGTGTTCAAATTACTCTAGCCAGTCTGAATTGCATATATTTGTAAGCTGAGCTGAGACGTCGTTTATATACAGCTACCATATCGCATCAACAGGGTTACGCGCTTGACGCTGAAGTTCCAACCCATGCATACTGATAGGATTTATACGTAATAATTTCTAAGTAGTCTTATCCCGTGTTCATAACCGAATGATAATTACTACATAGTGTGTACAAAAGTATTAATTATTATTTAAAATATTAAGTACCAATTACTGTTGAATAATGATTGTATTAAAGGATATTTAAAGTTGCACAGTTTTGTAAACCTCTGTTCATTACTTAGCAGCTCTATGCAGAGTTGGTAATTCAAATTCAACTAGTTAGTTCACCGTGCAAATCCAAATCAGTGGCATTAGAGGCACTGAAATTGATATCTGTGATCGAACAGTATTTTGGTGGTTTGCATAATTGACGGTTAATTTAGTTACTTCAATAAGATTCCGTTAAATCTGAAATTCTTAATAACAGAAAATCATATTTCAAGAAATATTTTGATAGAGATTACAATCAGTATAAGGTACTCATTACGTATAAATGTTGGCATCCGTATTACGTAATAAGGACACAGGAATCTTGTTTTAGTGTAGATTCAGTAACTTATCTAAATTAATAAACATTTTAACGGATTTATACGTACTTATATTTTATACAATATTGCAACAGATATGACGCGGTTGCAGGGCATAATACTGTCAAATGCTAATAAGTAATCGGTCTCGATAAACCAATGGTTACATATAACATATTATGATAAATATTGCTCAAATTGTACCCTTGTCTGTGTGTAAATTAAGCATCGCTTATGTACCTACAGCGTCGGCCATGTTGCAGCGGTAGGGCTCCACGCAGGGCGCCGCGGTCCCAGCCCATGCATACTAACGCGGTACGTAATAAGTAGCCTCAATCCGTGTTTATCCCCCGTGCTGCCTCCATGATATCATTCCGATAAACTCTAGCTCTCGCCAAATCATTTTAGGCTCGTAATAACACACTCCCGAGCTTTACATTGTTGAACTCATACGCGAATAAACGGCACAAGTACAGCGAGCTATGTTAAGTAATTTTATTTGATACTGTACACGAGTTGTATGAACAGTAAATACGTAGAGCATGTTTAGCACAATTCGAATTAACATTTTCGTAATAGTACCGTAATTTAAAACGTATTTAAGATTTTTTTTTCTCCGGACTCTAACAAATTTTTGTATAAATAGATAATTACGTAAAACTTAACTAGGTGTAGCTAACGTATGAAAAAATAATTATAATTAATTGGTTCAATTTATGTGTATAAGCCACTGTACTGCACGTAGTTTCTCGTAATTGGGTCTTTATTTATGAGCTTATTAATAAGCACGAGAAGTTTTAATTACATTATATTTGCCTATTATAAATATTTCGCAAAAACTGTGGTTGCTTTTTTTGTTCCTATGACATAAGGCACTGTATTGATTCGATCCTATTATGCCACGAGATATGTGCGAGCCAGCATCTTTTGTGAGCGTGTTCACAATGAAAGATGCAATATTGTAGTCACGATTCTAATTATGTCAAATTAGTGTTACGCTGATAGATAGAATGGGTTGCACAAAAACAACGTACACAATTTAAACTCTAGATCGATCTGTGGTAATTGACAGCGCCAATTACTCTCGCTTGAGCAAGAAATAGAACCATTTCCCGATTTCATTAGCGATTGTGCGCGGAAACTACCGAATAATCATCATAAGATCCATTAGGTGCACAATGAACACATCGCTACAATAGATAGGAGCATAAATTAACTTCATCAAACGAAGCGGATATTTAGTGTTGCTTAGTGTATAATGAGAAAATAAATATCAACGTTAAAAAATAACAAAAAATTCATACCGGCCTTTTTGCTGATGAAATAACATTTAATGTGCATTCGATACGGAATTAAATTTTTATTGTTGTGCCGTGCTATTATATTATTAATAGCATTATAAATGGCGGTGAATTGTCATAGACGAGGATAATGAGGCGGTTTTTGTGACATGTCCCTTGGCGTCACCGGCCATTACATGTCGTCGGCGACCACGCACCGTCATCTCGTGAAGCCAGTCATGAATTTGTGTTTTTAGGCTCAATTTCAACAAATTAAAGGCTTTGAATTGAAATTTTTATTAGGTAATAGCTGCGGAGATGTCCATTGTTATAAAGTTAATTTGCCTTTATGGGGCGAATGGTTTTTACTTCAATTATTATTACCATTTATACTATTGTACGGTTAAATGAAAAAGTACAGCAATAATTAAATTTTTTTTTGGTATGATTCTTAAGTACTCGATGTAAGTA
>DWEM01003392.1:0-10749 GCA_018245935.1 Agara belti belti | reverse complement strand
GTCCGCTATCTAGCGCATGAGACGGACGCTAGATAGCGGATTGCATTGATTGAATCGTATTTGTATACTTCGATCCAATATCGTTCGAATTCGATTCAAATTGGTAAGATTCTCAACCGAGACAATTATGATTGTGTAGTCAGCAAGAATGTTCAATCTGTGTCTGGGTGTAATATTATGTATGGTATATTTTCTATTTACAAGTTGATATATGTTTTGTATGTGGTTTGTCGTCTGTTACCTATAGTTGATACTCCACCCAATTTGTGATTAGATAACAGCGTGTGATTTCGTCCAAAGGTATTATTTGTTGTGACAAAAGATCCATTGTGTACTCTCACGTTCCTATATGTTTGTCTGTTTTTGTGCCTTTGCGAGGTATACAAACAATAGACTGTGCGAAAATTACACTTTTCATGCTTTCATACGTACATCAGTGATGTTCGAGGCTAGCAATCGCCGTTTCCAAGCAACTACAATTCTTATCGGTTGAACCAACTACGACGATAAGCGGACACGGCCGCTGAAAACAACAAACCCAGCCAAGGACGTATTGACAAAAAATAATCGTACGTTCAATCTCTTCGGGTTTTCGTAAATAAATGTCGTCATTGAAATCATACGATGCGATTATACACCGGTTCTGGTCACGTGCGGGCTGTTTAGAATATTTTGTTTTTTTCTTTATGAATCATCGGATTTATTTATGCCAAGTTATTATTAGACATTGTTTTGTTACTTTTTTGAAATCTAGTAAATGGATTTAATGCTTGTTCTTTGTTAAATGTTTATTTGCTTATGTTGAGTATGTGTTAAAGTATACGTTTGATGCAGGTGGGCGGTCACACGAGGCTGCTGGTGCTGAACGACAGCACGGTCATTAAGCCGCTCAACATTCGCGAGCTGCATTTCTACCAGAACATTCCGGAGGACATCCAGAGCTTCGTCCCTAGATATAAAGGTGAGGATCGTCTCTCCGTTTCTTAGCGCTCCTAGGTCTATCTATGTTCGGTACGCTTTTGAGATTTCGCTGAATGCTGAATCATATTCATTCATTGCATCGGTTACATTGTTTGTGTTTTGTTTTGTTTTAAATGTTACCATTATTCTATACGTGCGTACATGTGTAGACGTATATGTACTTCAAATTGTGTTGTTCGATGTTATTGCATTACGGAGCAGTAAGGAAGTTATCGTGTCTGAAAAATGTGATTCATCGTTTTAAACGTATCTAATGTCGCGACAAAAATGTATAATTAGTAATAATATGTATTGTATACTGATCGCTTAATCAAGGTTTACGTCGTAGAAAAATGTTAGCGGTGCCACGATAATCAACGAACGCGATTTGACTTTAGGGGTTCGCACTGTGCGATGCCGCGCGTGCTCAGTGCGCGGATACAGGTGTATACGATTGTAACGGAAAATATTGTTATTTTTAATTAACTTTCCTTATTGCTCACCTGATCGTGACCTTCATTGCAACTTGAGTATTTCGCTTGAGAGAGAGAAATAGAGAGACTTGTGCAAGGTGAATACGCAAACCCGCCGACCGCAAAACTGTGCGAACTAATGTCACGATTTTGATTTCATTTTTTTTTATGTAATAATAATGTCCATAATAAAATACATATATTTTTTCTTTAATAAATCTAAAACATCGTAAGGTTTATACTTACTTTTATTAAAATCTAATGCTTTGCTAACAATTTTAATAGCTATGCAAATAAGTAGGTCCGAAATCATACAGATATAATTGTTTATGCCAATGTAACACAGCTACAAACTGTACATAAAAAATATGAAGTATGTTTAAGTAACAAGTTGATACATTAAGATAGTTTTTAAGCAGTAGGTTTGACATCGATTGATTTTCTTCTCTATTGTATTAAGTAGGTATCTACTAAAGTTGTTTTAAGATAGGAGGGGAATTTGGAGTGTCAAATCTTTAAGAATAGAATTTAAACTACGCGTTTGGATTGTCATTGTACATTTTTTTTTAACTGTTTGGAAACCGCTCATGTCACATTAACATTCAGTTGATCTAATTAACAAATGATTTATTAAAGACTGACTCGTTAAACGTAAAAAAATAAGACGTGTCTATGACGAGAAATGCACGCGCGCGCAATGGGGTCGTTTTACGAGCGGCTGGCGGGTTTGAGCGCGTGAGCGGGTCTGGGAGCGGGCAGGGGTCAGGAACAAAATATTAGTTTCCTTGTTGTCGCAAGGGCTGCGGCGCTGCGGCGGGTGGAGCGACGCCGGCGGCACCCCACACTACCGCCCCTAATAGCGCCCTAGCGGTAATTTTACATTATGGGTTTGTAAACCTTTACTTAAACCTACATTCACATCACTCTCGTACCAGACACACCCGACGCCGACACGCTACGAACAACGACACACGGACGCTCACTCTCGACCCACACGTAGGGGACACACCGAACGCTAACACGACACGCAAAAGATATACAAACCCTTTTGAAATTACGTAACCGTTATATTTTTCACTTTTCATCAAAAAATACGCTGGCAACTTGCACTATAGTAAGTTCACATTTCTCCTTGTAACCTTATTATATGAGAGAACTCATTGGAACGCCCCTTGAACGTCTCCAGTCAATCCGAGTCCGGGTGTACTCATTCTACATCCAACGGGGCGATTTGAGTCCTTCAATAAACCCATTTGACATTTGCAATATCTAATATTAGACGTTCCCCCCATTTATAATTCTTTATATACCGTGATTATTTTTATTATAGAGGTTCATTTTTTGAAACGAAGCATTAGTTGACCGAATACCGGCTTTTCGCCCCCGCGAATACGAATGTTGATGATCGGGCCGTTTGTTTCAGGCGTGATGCAAGCCTCGAACACTGGAAACACGAAACTGGACAAGCGCTACTCGCCATGTTTCCGCGACGAGAACGGCCGCAAGCAGTCGCTGGGCGGGAAGCGCAAGCGAGACGACGTGTTCAAGTGCGTATACCGCGACGCGTGCGCGCTCGCCCGCCTCTGCTATCCTCGACACTTGTCACGTGTCCTTTATCATATTTCAGACCGTTTGACGTACGCCGGACCGGTACATCCGACGTCGCCATAAATTCATACGATCGCAATACTTACATGACTAGCAAACTAACGCGTGAACCGTGTGCACGACCCATTCGCACGGCGAGCCTCCGAATGTGAATTGCGTCGTGGAATCAATCGCGGTAATGATTACTATTTGATTCCGATGTAACAATATATAAAACGTAACGCCTGATTTTTGTGTTTCAATTAGCTCTCCTTCATTCTCGATCATAGCTGTTATTCTATATTTCGCCGACCGTTTTACAACGTTCAACCTTCCTCTTGCAGGTTTAAAGTACACCGAAATGGCAATGCAAGCGAAGTGCTTAAGAGCATTGCACATATGGACAACTCGAACAAACAATGTAAGTAAAACCAACTTATTTATACGGTGACGTTCGTTACGAAGCGGACCTCGACGGGTATTTCGGGCGCGGGTGCAGCCGCCGCCGCTGCGGGTAACCGACGTTTTCAGTCACTTTTCCGCACTAGTCTTAGAATATATTCGTTAGCATTACAATTAATACGCCGTCGTCGGGGTTGTATGCAGATTTCCTGATGATGGAGAACATAACGTCTTCCTACCGGCGGCCGTGCGTGTTGGACCTGAAGATGGGCACGCGGCAGCACGGCGACGACGCGTCCGCCGAGAAGCGCACCAAACAGATGGCCAAGTGCGCGGCCAGCACCTCCGCCGCGCTCGGCGTCCGCCTGTGCGGCATGCAGGTGAGCCGAGCGACGACTTTTGTGTCGATTGAACCTCTCGCTAGCGGCTATCGGGATGCGTTAGTAACGTGCGCGCCGTGCAGGTGTACGTGCCGGAGACGGGCGCGTGCGTGCGCCGCGACAAGTACTGGGGGCGCGCGCTGTCGGAGGGCGGGCTGCGCGACGCGCTGCGAGACTTCTTCGCGGGCGGCGCCGGCGGCGGGCTGCGCGCGCGCGTCGTTCGCCGCGTGCTGCGCGACCTGGACGCGCTGCGCCGCGCCATCGCCAAGCAGACGAGCTACCGCTTCTACTCCTGGTACGGATCCGTCTCACACTTTTATCGCACCCCGTTTCAACCATTGCCGTGCAGATATTAAAAATGTATTTCCCCTGGTTTTTAGCTCGCTCTTGATAGTTTACGAGGGCGACGTGTCGCCTCCTCCGCGGACGGTCGCGGGGCCCGGCGTCGCCGCTTCCGAGTACGACGCGGACGCCTCGAGCAGCTCGACCGACCTCGCTCCGTCGCCGGGACACTTCGACATGTCCACCTTGCACGACGAGATCTCCTCGGACGCGCAGCCGAGCGGCCGCCAGCCTTTCACGCCGCATTCGGAGGAGACCATGGGCGGGTACGAGGAGGGCGAGGCGGGCGAGGCGGGGGAGGCGGGCGAGGCGCGCCGCCAGCCGCCCAGCCCCGACTCGGCCGACAGCTGGATGGCGTACTCGTCCACGAGCAGCGAGTCGTGGCGCGGCGAGGGCGAGGCGGACGCGGCCGAGGCGAGCGGCAAGCGCGCGCGCACCCGCGCCGCGTGGAGCCCGCCGCCCGACGAGCGCGTCGACATCCGCATGATCGACTTCGCGCACACGGCGTACGCGGGCGCCGCGGCCGAGTCGCCGCTGGCCACGGCCACGCCGCACCACGGGCCCGACTGCGGCTTCCTCACCGGCGTCGACAGCCTCAAGCGCCTGCTCACGGAGATTCTGCTGCCGAAGCCCTACAGTTAATGAGGCGCGCCGGGCGGCGTGGAGACGAGCCGCGTTGTGGCTTCTCTCTCGGGACTGGACTGAGAACGGTCGTGATCGGATGCGTGCGCGCGGTCGGCGGAGGGCGGGACGGCGGACGCTCCGTTGAAAGTACTCTACGGAAGGCCGCTGGTGAACTTCGTCGTTGTTAGATATTTGCAAATGAGACTATTTTCCTCAAAATTTTAACCCGTTCGACTGATGTAAATCTGAATAAATTAGAAAATTATTTTATGATAAAAACTACTATGTATTTACATAAAAAGGACGTACGCAGGGTATTTTCGCTTTGCACCGTATGTGCTCACCTCACGCCGTTTACAAATATTACGAATTCCTTTCCTTTTTATGTGACTACACAGTGGTTGTCGCACTTAGTGAATGTTGGCGGTACAAAATACATTAATTATATTTAATATACGAAAATATTATAATTTCGAAGGGACCCAGTAGCTATTTTAACTTGTATTTTAAGTATTACATTAAGTTATTCCAGATTGACGTGTTTTTGTTCCGATGCGTTTCGAGTTTGGCGAGTGAGCGGTGGAGTCTGTACAAATGTGTAATTACCTTAACATTAATTAGACATTCCCGCACCTTAGTATGTTCGCGTGTAGAATGTTGTTGTAAATATTTACTAATGTCGTTGTTGTATGATGAGTCTCCGTTTTCATTGTTTTGCATTTAGGTATCCCTTGTGTTGATGTGACTTAGACGAATCGTGGCAGTGTGACGTAATGTGAACACGAGAAACTCGCTTATCTGCTTTTTGGAAGAAATTTCAATTGAACCTATAGTTTACTAACTTATCCCAGTCTGTGAAACCAAAGTAGAGTAAATTAAATATACCTTTAGAGGATGAGAAATATTCTATTTCAATAGATATATCAAGAAGACGTTTCATTTATGATTGTTTCGATGGATGTTCAAAGCACTGTTTGTTATAAATCGCTGTATGAATAAATTCTGTAATGTTTTCTTAAATGTAGGCAAATATATATAAATATATATAAATACATAAAAATAATGATGTAATATTGCAACAAACAGTATTAATCGTAATTGTGGTCAGCAAGTATGTAAATGGGTGGGTGTTTTTAACCGTCTACGGGCAAAGGTGCTAGTTTTTAATATTTACACTGCCAATGGGGTGAATGTGAGTCGGAGAAGAGGAGAGAGCGTTCACAAAGTGGGTCAGTGTAAACAGCTAGTGCGGTGCGTACACGAAATGGTGAATGTGTGATTGACCATTAGCGTTAGCCAACATTCCTTCGTGCTGCATTCGTCATTGTTTGTTTATTTTTATTGTCGGATAAATTTATGAAAAGTACCTGGTTTAATTAGGATGCTAGGTTGTATTGCAAATTATCATTTACGTCTGTTATTTTGAATAACTGTATGACACTATTTTGTTAAATAAATTTTAGGTATTAAATTTTTTTGTATTATTTTGTCCTTTTTACCTCAAGTATTAATATACTAATTACGTGAAATATATTACTAACGGCGATAAATCAGCCTAAACTTACCTTCAAATAAGTGCATAATAAATATGAACAAAATTTGAGAATCTGGAAATAATTTCCAAAACTTATGCTTATGATTCAGTTCATAAATGTAATGATCTGATATTGCGAAAATTGGCGTCATACTGTTTTGTTAGCAAGAATTGAAATAATTGACTTTATTAGATATATTGATGTAATGAATGTCAATTAAATACTGATTTATTAGTAATTGTACAAAAATAAAAACTACGTACTAAGTTTTAGATAGAATATATTTGTGGCTGAATATACTAAATGATTTAGCGATGATTGAAGGACAGTAAAAACTTTCAATATTTTCCCGCCTATTCTCGAATCATATTCATTAATGATTCTAAATGTCGTCAGTTTAAATCTAGAATATTTTACTTTATTGGGTATATTTATGAGGGAAAACCTATCAAAATGGCTGAAAGTAACGATGTTCAAGCATTACAAAGTATTTCCAATGAAATAGATAAGTCGCAAATTAAAATCATTTTTTCCAATCAATGCCTAAAAGGTAGGTATATAAATATAATCATATAATTATAAAATTATATTATTCGACTTTAATTGAAAGTAAAATATTAATTAAATAGCTGTTATAGTCACATAACATAGAAAACTCAATATTTATAAACATGATAGAATCATTAATAATTATTTGTAATTATTTTGAGTTTAGAAACATTCTAAGTTTTACACGAACTAAATTTTATCCCTTGTTTGATATAAAATACCTGACATTAAATAGATGATTTTATATTTTTGTTACTTATATATTAACAACCTCTTAAATTTCTTGTCAAGGATTGTATTGTATTTATGTACCTACTAAGTAAGCATTAATATACGTTTTTAGCTCAAGCGTTTTTGTTCGATAAGTTGAAGAAAGAATCTGAGCGACAAAAAGAGATTTGTAACTTTATGAGATCCAGCAATTTAAATTTGGAAACAGAGATACAACATGCTGAACAACAAATTATAAGGTGTCAATAAAATCCATTATTCAGGAAATCTACATGGTAGGGTTGTTATAGTTATAAGAAGGCTCTTATAACTACAAAAACAAACAAATAGGCATTTTGTGTACTTGCTTTTGGTTTTTGCTCTAGTTATCCAGAACTTCTCTTAAAGTACAAAGAATTGAACAATAACAACATGTTATACCTATCTTTGTTAAACACAACTATCTATACCTACTTATAGAATTTATTTTTAATATAGAGCAGACTCTTTAAATATTCCAAATAAGCATGGTTTAGTTTATTTTTGAAGATGTTAATTTAAAGTAAGATAATAATACAATTCTTAGTCATATTTAATTTCATAGGATTTATGTTTTGACCAATTATAGCCTCAACTTAGCAATTGAATCTATTAAATATGGAAATATAGAGCTTAAAAAGGAGTTACTTCTGAGCAAAGAAAAAAAGGCAGAGATTTTTGAGCGTATACAAAATGGCAAGAAAAAGTATGAAAACTTGTGGCAAACTTCAAAGATAAGGTATGAAAGTATTCCATATGTTCGAGAACTGATTGAGGTCAAAAACAAGAGTAATATAACTCAAGTGAACATCAATACTTTGATATGTGAAGCAAAACATTTAATAGATAACATACAAATAAGGAAAAATGAGTTACTTGATGCGGATAGAAAACATGTAATAGAACTTGCACATTACTTTGTCCATGAGAGACCAAAGACAATTCTATCCATTAATGATAAAAGAGTCAAGATAATGGAAATATCCAAGGAAATGGAAATACTTGTACCAGAACAACATGAAAGTAAAAATCATCGTGATCTCCTTGATCAATCCACAACTAAATGTCACAGTTTGCAAGTTGAAGATAATTGGTCTAATCGGAATATGTATATTGATAATGACTCATTGGCGGTCAGTATAGAAGGGAAACATTAATTTCCACATTCCTGTCTTCTACATAGAAGTCATTACACATGTTGTTATTTTGTTTCAGTTGCCAAAACTTCACCTACAAGATAATTATTTAGATATTTTAAGTGTTAAATTAGACCAGGTAAACTTTTATAAAATAGTAGTAACAATAAGAAAATCTGTATTCTATGATGCAAGTATCTAGAGATGTATTTTTCTATCCTCAGATAAAAAAGGTTGATTTACAAAATGTATCATCAATGAAGAGAGCTGGCTCTTTCACATCCACTGAATTAGACAAAAAGTCCCCCAAAAAAAGTAGAAACCTCGAAGAAAACCTCGGCAATTGTTACATTTCATCTTATTTCAATATTGGTATTAATATATATTCTGGCAACGACAATGAAAAATTCGAATCTAAGAAATATTCTGATAAAAAATTGATACATATCTTACAAGATATAAAGCTGGATAAAAATGATACTTTTGATATTATAAAGAAATTGGAACCAAATCAATTTCAAGAAAAGAAGTATATAACTCCAAAAGTTGTAATACACCACTTAGATGAAGCAGCGAACTCTCAAGATAAGGTATTTAATTAATCAATATTTGTTAACACAACTAATTACTTAATATTAATATTAGTGTATATATATCAACAACTCCGTATAAGAAATATATATACATACAGAGCTTTTTATACATTTTTACAGACAGACAATTGTCTAGAAATAGCGGAAATAGAAGAAATAGATTTGACTGCAAAAACACATAAACAAGTCGTAGCGCCACCTTCTCAATTTTTGGATGTTAGTCAGGTAATTTGAAATCAGGCATTTATTACAATTTGACTATTAAGTGTTCTTGATAGAATAAGAAATTGTGGACATACAATGTACATACAGGTATCACATATAATTACGTATGAATCCCAAACAGAATGCACAAGAAAAGAAAACCGTTACATTTAATATCAAAGAAGATAAAATAGCCGTGGTTGAAGAAAAGAATATTGAAGAAATGGAAATTGACAAGTCAGAAGAAAAAATATTTAATAATAGCACAACAAGTCAAGAAAGCTATGCAATCATTAAAGATGAGATATTGAAGAAACGCAAATTAGATCTATCACCACAGTTTGTTTATGGAAAGAATAGTCTGATCCAAACGGTATATTCATGTGCCTCTTTCTAAATTTGTAATTTTGCATTCTATACAACATACAATTATTATAAGAAACTTCTTTCTTAAACTGTAACCAAAATATTTTCAATATTAATTTTATTGATTGAGTATCATATTAAATTATTGTATGGTTTTTCATTTTAATTCTTATATTTCTTCAGCAAAATGAAGACAAAATTGTAGCATCAAGCTTTTTTGAAACCAAAGGTCAAATTGATTTACAAATGGATGGTAATGAAAATGATAATAATAAAAACACAACTCAAGATCAATTAATAGTACATGATGAAAATGAACCAAACCAAAATACAGAAGAAAATGACACTAATGTCGTTGTTTCTAGTCCTAAGGTAAAATTGACTTCTAGAAATGGAATGATTCTAAACTCATTAAAACATTTATGACCAAATAAATAATTGTGTGTGCAGCAAAGGATGAATAATTTGGAAGTACCGGTGGCTGGATTGCTATTCAACCATGGACCTCGCGGTATACCTGACTCTTTAAATGTATCTTTAAGTACAACAGGATTTGAAGATAGTGAAGACTTTCCTCACTGCTTAGGTATACTCCTAAGATCTTCCTTTTCTTATTAGAAATGTGTTCTCTCTATATAAAACCGGCTCAGTATTTAAAGTGAATGGTACCAGTATAATTAGCATCTTCAATTTTAGCTATTCACTTTTAGATATTTGATAATACAATCGTCAACTAAACCAAATGTGAAATATGAAGAGAGGTGTTAAAAAATTTATTACAGTCAAATTTTTGTTTGTCTATTGATAAGCTTCATGTAAACAATCTTTGATTTATAAATTGATGTTGGAGTATACTTGTATTTAAAATAATTTTCAGATTCAAGCATTCTGTTGTCACCTAATGGAGATATACCTGCAACTGTACCTAGTTCTGGCAATAATGAAGTTGGTTCCCAAGGAGTTTCCAATTTTTTAGCTGGTACAAATAATTTAATAAACACACAACTTAGGCGAAATTGTACACTACCAATTAATCCTAAAGTTACATATTCAACAACACAATTCGCTAATACGTTACATTATCAAAATGTTAATTTTATAGGGTATAAGAAAAACCATAAAATTGAGTTTAGCAATAAAATGTTAACTTTAAAATAGAAGCTACTTGAAAGTATGTATTTTGGACTAGTATCATTATCCGTTAGGTCCTGAATATTTTGTTGATTACTCCAACCTAAGCAACTGCTCCCTTATTGACTGGAAAAGTTGTACCTTCGAGATTTGCCAACTAACGTAACCGAAACGACATATGAAAGTTAGAAATGAAAAATACTTGTGCGTATTGATTT
>DWEM01003391.1:0-10749 GCA_018245935.1 Agara belti belti | reverse complement strand
CACCTATTCCATTGTGGGACTTAAACGTAACCGGTGAAATGTGGGGGTGTACTACACTCCTCTGGCTACCCCTTCGGGGAATACAGGCGTGATGTTACGTTTTTTAAAACGAATACATTTTTTCCCGGCCCATTTATTGTTCCACTGCTAGACATGGGTCTTCTCTCGCAGTGAGAGAGTTTCAAGCCACTCTGGCCAACTGTTTTATATGTGCAGATAGAAACAGAATAACTTAAGACACAATTCCAAAGCATAATTTCACATCCGGCAGTATGACGCCTTTCGCTGTAAAATCGCCGGCACTAAGTAGTGCGTGGTTGTTGGAAGTCTATTTTAACGGTGACACAAAAATCTACGCTTCCCGCGGGAATGAAAAATGATGTGATATAAATAAGATGGATTCCACTACGCCAGGCCGCGCGTCGATCAATGTTCGCTAGTGAATGATTTCTGGACACTAAACATATCGCATGCTTAATGGAACACTGATTCATTAAAAGATAAGTTAAAATTTAGTTACGTACGGATACAGAGATCCTTTTTACTGTGATCTAATAGATAGTTAAGCAAATGTACAAAATACTAGCACTTATAATTCATTAATATTTTAGTTTTAATTTTATTCATCAATAAGTACGATAAGACCCCATTGCAAGATCTTCTTTTGCGATTTCCCAAAAATCGTCTTTTTTGAGTTAAGTCAGTATTCCATTAAGCATCTGATATACATTGTCGTAATATCTGTACTGGGTTTCAATTAAATGGTGTTTTCTAGATTACATAATAATAATATTAAAATGGGACAACGGTTGTCTGATACCAAATTGGGCAATTAAATTCCATTGTAACCCGTGTTATGGTAACCGGTCAGATTATAAACATACTTATATACATACAATATAACACTTATATATAGATATTTTTGATACATCCAGACACAAAGAAATGTGCTCATCATATAAAATATTTGTCCCGGTCCAGAATCGAACTTATGACCTCCGGTTTAGCAGTCATGATCTCTTACCTCTTACCACGAGGGCATTTTTATGATATATACAGTTTCTATATTTTACAATAATTAAAATGTCATTTTTAATTATAAACACAGGAATGATAAAAATAGACATAACAATAATAATAAAAGCTCTCATGACACGTCTCTTCAGGTGAACTTTTACAAATGAAAAATAATAACATTGTTCATTATTATCAAAGTCAAAATAAAAAAAAGTAAATAAGTGACAATATATTTTGAGCTTAAAACAAAAGCTCTGAGTGAACGCGATACTCGAACTTGTACGTAACTTTTCATTTTGATGCAACTCGTTAAAATATATTATCATTTCTTTTACGCGTACGGATTTTCAGTAATAATTTTACAGAGCTTTGCTTATTTGTACAGAGATATCGTTTTATATTGCAAGCCTCGATAAATTCATAACAAGAATTATTATCACGGATACTGATTTTATTACTTCTGCCGTACGATGCGCGATTTATTTATTGCTTGTCCGTTTTTACTGGTAAGTATTAAAGTTTCTTTAGTAGTATTCGATTAACAAAACTGGCGTAAAATAAAACATCTAAACCATGATAAATACTTAACTTAATATTGACGACAGAATGGTAACCACTTGAACTAAATAATCGTTAACAATTAACTTAATATTCTGTTTTTTTTTAAATATCAACAGCTTATATATTGGTCATAATATATCAGACTGCTTAGCGCATCACACGCCAGCTCAGTAACGTCCTGGTAACGAATAGTTCATCCAGCTTTTACCTGCAAGCTTTCGCAGTCATCCTAAATGCCCAGAAAGAAGTACGAAACTATTTTTGTTTAGCCGTGGTTACCAATTCCAAATTCGTCTACTTCAACCACTTTACGTATTTATTCATTTACGCATTTACACACTTTACACGTATTTACGCATTTACACACTTACGCATTTACGCATTATTACATGAATCACTCATTGCGAGTTACATTTTGGCGCCCGCTGTTATCCTACCTAACGTATATTTACCTATATGTTTTACCTCTTTGCTGATTTACTTTATTGCCACTAGGAATATTAGCCATTTGAATTGCAAATAAACTATCGGAAAAAGTTACTCCCGAGAAAGCCGAGTAGGTAGGTAGAGTGCAGTTTTATATACCAGTACGGAGAGATTCCACTTCCTGCGGCGAGCGTCTGTAGATTTTACAACTCTTTCACATTATAGAATTGTGAGCGCATTTTCCACGGTGCAAATAGCAGCGATTACGAGAGCAGCTCCTTTAAAGACAAATAGCTTCAGCATTTACCATTCCTTTTTATCGCAAAAACTTTATCGCTGCATTCATCTCAAACCTTCATTTACACTTTCCGTCGTAATCACTTTCTACCCTCTACAAATAGGGAGGTAGTTGGAAAAATTGTTGTGCTTTTGTTTTGCTCAGTACATTGTTATATTCCTATAACATTCACCGTAAATTTCCAAGAAGAGAGCTGTTTAAGTTCATCGCCTCGTTTGCTCCGTTGAAGTTGCAATGAAGAAGAGATATGTTCAAAAAACTATTTATAGATCCCCATCTAGGCCTATATAAAATCAACGATATTGATATACCAATAATACCTTATATACTGTATTGATAAATCCGTTATCACAGGCGTAATACTACCGCAGTTCCCGTACCTGTCACGTACCACGAACATTGAAACAGAAACATCGGGTTGAAACATTCGGATATTGCTCGTATGAAGACACTTTTACGGACGTAAATCGATGATAAAATAGAAGGGCGCGTAATTGTTCGATCGCTCGTGGTAACGTTATTTCGCATCCACCGCTACAACGCTCGTGGATTCTATGCAAATATGAAAGATAGACCCGCATCGTGTTGGGACGAAGACCATAGGCAAAAAACGTGTTTTTTTTGCGCATAGCCTGATAAACAGGCAAACGGGGTACCTGGCCTTTTACTGGCTGGCTGACTATTTTTTTTTATTGAATACATATATCAACAATGACAAGTATTACATTACTATTACGCAACCATAACCACTCAGGTACAAGGAAAGGATTATAAAATTTTGCCAGAACCTCACCCACTGCTACCAGTGTTGCCCGTAAAAAAAAACTATTGCAGCAAAAATTTACTTTAAAAAATCTGTGTAATCCCCATTATTAATTGACTAAGTCTACGAATAACATTGAGAATAAAATAACTGTTTGTATATAACAAAAGCACCCGTTTGTAATTAATACGGCACAGTCAAACGGAGCATCTTAGTTAGTCGTGCGGCCCCTTGAAGCCTTTTGTCGGGCGCAGATCTGTTACGAATCAAACAACGGCTTACTAATTAAATGGCAATCCATGCTGCCTCGTGACCTACTTCCCGAGAAACTGAATGTATCTCAGGGTTGCCACAGCGCTTACATGCCATTTTATGGTATACGAAGGACCCAATATTACTGAAAAATATTTTTTCAGCAAAGAACGCTTTATCCTCTTGGGTGTCGTAATAGAATTATATAAAACATATTTATCAATAAAAGTAGCTTAATTACTCGTTATAACATTAACTATCTATGAAAATAGCCAATGAAAGTTCCATCGAAATCGTTCCAACCGTTACGAACATTAGCCTAAACAAACGGACAGACAAACAGATAAAAAATGTTTTATAATTGGCTTTTGTTGTAAGTACTTTCGTATGCATTTAATACGTTAGACTAATGGTATGGAATAGTACCGAGACTTAAAAAGATTCAACCCTTAAAGTCTGTTTCTTTAAACTACTTCTCTCCTTAAAAAAGGTGATGCAATGTATTATAGAAGTGAGCATTTAAGAGTAAATATGAATAGCGGAAAAATAAACAATCAATCGAAAGTACAACTTTCTTATGTCGTGCAAAAATAGTTTGCTTGTCCATATCTTTGTCAACACTAACTATGCCAATTTCGGTTTGAAACACACAATCCTGAAGCGGTTAAACTTATTTCTCAGAGAAAGCAATTCTCCAATGGAATGCTTGCCTCCGAGTCTAATCATTTGAAATTGATCAGAAAAGACTAAGCTCTCACGCCTCTTTTATCTTCTATAAAAAATATTACACATTTTGTGTATACTTTTTAAGTGTTTCCATTAAAAAATCATTTTTTTCACAAAAAAAAAATGTAGGAAACTGTTGCTACGTTGCTACTAAGGAAATGTAGAACGATGAATACAAAGCACGAGAAGACACGAAGATATGTTCCGGCACACAACTGTGTGTGCTCTTTCAGGTAGGTTTATATAGAGGCGGTTTACATACGAGTTGGAAAATAATGGCAAGTTGTATGCATGAATATTCCATGCATGCAAGTTTTTTGTTTATCTGTTGAATAAACAACGTAAATGCAATGTTGATCCGCTAGTGGGAATCAGTTTAGCCTGTTTGAATAAAACGGACCACAATTGAAAGGGTCCCCAGTGGAGAAGACCCAAACAAAGGGGCCCCGGTGAAATAGCCCCATCTGAAGGACTAAGCATTACGCGAAGTGGAATGTCCTTATTTTAAAACAAAATATGATAGTCCTATCATTCCACCCGAGATACAACAAAGAACGAAGAACGAGAACAATCAAAGCACAAATATCAACTACACAACAAATGCGGTAACCATATTTGTTATATGACTTCTGCATAAAGCAGAGTGTGGATCTATGTATAATGAATAATAACTTACAACTAATGAAGTGATTAACTGCATTATCTGCATATAATATCGTAAGCGAGGCAATACATTACGCGATGCGTTGCATAGGCGTGATTCTAATTAGGGATTCAATCACATCACGATTGATGCGATCATCTGCTAATTATAGGTACCTATTAGCATTATAAATGCTTCATTGTTTGTATGTTGTATTACACCATCACAATCCAGCGCAAAGAGCAAGTCTACATTCCTCGCTCTGTTCATAGATGTACGCCAGTTTTGGAGACTGCTGACTCTCCTCAGAACTAGCTGAGTTTGGTCACGCCAAACTTGAGGTACAAATACTGACCTGACCTATTTGGTCAGAATAGTCAAGTCTCATGCGCGTGTTCCGAAATCGAAAATGTTAAACGTGTTCTAATATAATGTAATTAACCAGTACAATAATTGTATCAACTAGACTACAGTACATCATAGATAGAACCCGGCTGAGAAGAGATAGCATCAGCTCCCTGGTGAAAGCGGTAGCAAATGTTTGTTTATATGATGACGGTATATTTTGTGATTCTATTCATTAAATATGTAATGCACGAGTGGTGAGTATTTATGAGATCATTGAGAATTTAATAAGAGACACGACGGCACGCGTCCATGGATTATGTTCCCCCGGTCCTCATGATGTCATTTGAAGGTCGGAATATGACGCAAGCCCGCATTTCGATCCACCGACATTACGGTATTGACGAAATCGTCAATACGCTATTCGTATGCAAAGAAGGCGCCACTTTGTCTGTCTTTCTTTGTGGAAGTGCCAATATCCTAAATCGGTTAATGAATTCTCGACACACTGTTGAATCGCTTCAGCGATTACCATTTCATTTTGCACGATTTCGTTTGCAGCAATTGGTTAGTAGTGTCGAGATGAGAATAAAACATATTGTTCTAAATTTTTATGTTATGCTTTAAGAGCAAGATATTCCTGTACAAGTATCTTTGTAAAGTGAGAAAGTAACCAAAAGAGGATGGGACACTATATATCATTTAAGAACATTTTGGAGAAACTCTAATCCTAGCAAATTTCCTTACAAGGCTTGCCAAACGATTAGAGCACATCACATGAGGTTTAAAAAACACGTGCACTTTAGAAATAACGTGCACGATCGAGATTTGAACTCCAAGACTTCGGAATGCAAAGCTAAACTCTAAGCCAGTATATTTTCTAAAACGATAATTGACTATGAAGATATCAAACAGAAATAAAAACTACGTGAACATGCCGTTTAAGTGCTTGCTGACTTGGCAAGAATCCGAAAAACAGAAAGTCAATTTCTTTTAATAAACCATCTCCTTCATTGACTGCTTATCGACTCGAGACGATGATTTATTGATTGATATATGTTTAGTATGTTTCTCTACCGTTTAAAAATCATAAAAATTTGCCGCCAAAAATCTCGAAATCGGTCTGGACGACATGCTCATCATTTTCAAGTAACATCCAATTAATCAAGAGTCCACTGTTCCCAATATTGTCAAACTTTATATATCATTCGCAATCTATACCCTATTAAGAGTATGAGCATTCCAATAAAGAGAATAATTACATATCGTTATAGAATGTAAAAAGAAACAAAAAAAAAATTTAAAAAAGCTTTTATTGAACATTTTTTATTGTCATAGAAACTGAACGTGTCTGCTAAATTTCAGCACAATAGCTTCAGTGAAATTGGGTGAAATACAGATTGCAAAATTGCAGAACATGTGAAGTTATATGACAGCATATAAAAATAGTACAATTGTGTATACCAGTATAACTACGGATGTGACATATGAGTCATTTCCCGGCTATTTATATAGGATTTTTTGGGCAAATAACCGGGAAGTACGCCACGATGCGGAGCTTTTCCCGACAGTCAATATTACGCCCAAAATATCCTCTCTCATCCCATAGCAAACGCTGACTCATACGCAAACAGTCCTTTGGCGCCGCTCTAATCTTATATCCCATTTAAGGACGGCAGAAATTGGATATATTGATTCTCGCAAGTATTATTTTCCCTTGGCTTGTTTGGCGTCTTTCGATATGTGAGAGCATTTGTTTTCTCGAAGACTCCGCAACTGAGTTTATACATATTTAACTCTCTGTAAACCAATACATTTATGAAAATGTCGCAATAATGAAAAGAAAGAATAACTACTCGCTGGAAAACTGATCTTTCAGTGATGTCTGAGGAGGAATTAAGGTCAGCCGGGTGAAGGTAAACCATCGCACTGGTTTCCCATCGCTGACCCCAGTTCAGCTACGTTATATTAGATTACAGGGCGAGTGCACGCACCGTTTAATCCGTTTACACTGGTTCCGATCCAATTATGCAGCCCTGGTATGCCAGTATGGCATCGCAAGGTTGCAACCTTGACTCCAAACGGAGGATTTGTTTCCATTTCTGTCTTATGAGTAGTTCTATGATTTTATTAAGTAAGATCTACGGGCTGTACATCCAGTACATAAGGTATAGGTACGATGGAAATCATGAAAATCTTACTGCATTTTTTATTTATAAATAATACATAAGTTATATTCCTATCCCTTTCTATCACATTTCAAATTCACAAAGACGGTAAAAGACAGAATAAGTAACAGCCGTAACGATTGAAAACCGAACTAACATAGGTAGGTATATCCCAACGACATACCAAATGAATTGAGATCTGTGAAAAAATTATAATTATCATGAGACAAATTTAGATAATTTGTTCGAGTGAACGAAATAATTAGGAATAGTAAATAAATAGTAAGAATGTATAGAAGAATACACTTTGATATAAATGTCCAATATGGCGTTTTATGCCGATGGAAATGAATGATAAATTAAATTTAGTCTTTGTAATTCGTCGTCGTTTAAAATTCTTAAGGAGATAAGGATAATGAATAATATAAATTCTCTTTTATTAAAAATTGGCTGAATTCGCTTTATGGGCACTTCACTTATTTCGTGGGCGATAGTTAAGAGGGACTCCACACGTAACTTTTCCCATAAATACCGCGAGGCCAGCCAACGGAGTTTTACGACTGTTTAACAGCTGAACTTGAATTACGACAGACCGTATTGGTCGTAATAATTTTGTTATGCGTTAATTTATCGATGTTGAATCTGGGACAGTGGTTTTAAAGATTCATGGTTCATACGATTCCTTAATGTTAATCAAAGTGAACTTGGATTGGAGCGGTTGATGTTGATTTATTTGAATCATTTTCGCGGTAATCCCATCCTTTCGTAGATGCATTTCCTGTTATACGTGCGACACGCGAGTGGGTTACGAAGAGCATCTATGAAATGGCTGGACGCCCTCCTAAAGAGGTCCTCAAAAAGTCGTATTTGGTGTATTTAGTATCTATGAATTGTTATGTACTAAATACGAATTGCAATTGCTTACCATAAAAAAATTGTGTTTTTTCGAATCTAGTGAAAAATGTGAACTCACCCGACACTGAAATGTAAAAACATTTTTAATCACGCATTTTCATATATTTTAAGCGTTTAATAGTGGTATACAGTTTCTTACCAGCTTTACAGTAAGCGCTATCACCACGCCAGTTAAGATGAAGCCCCTTTAACTGCGCGTTAAAAGCTCAAAGGCTTTGCGTATGAAGTAGTCACTACTAACTTAGCCAATTACCATTCAGGTTTGCTTTATATACATATAAAGCATACGGGGCAGATAGAAAGTGCATGGAGCGTTTTTGTTAATGCTGCACATTTCATTCTCTTTTTAAAATGTATTTTTTTTAATAATAAGTTTATTTTGAATGGAAACGTCCTTGTGAATATAATTGTGTATTTTTTTATGTATGAGTAATCATTGACGAACACAATTATATATTAGTTTTAATTTATTCTGTACATTATGGAATATTATTTTTATCATCAATTTTAAGCTTATTAATTTTATATTAGTCTATAATTTATTAAATTTTCAAATGCGGTTTATTTTTTACATTTTACGTAAAGTGAAAATAAATGCCGTCATACTCGTATATTTTGCTCCTCTGCATCTAACCTGTCTAAAATTACTGTTTGTTGCAACTTCATTATTCATGCGAAGTAATTAAGACACATGTAACTTAATGACAAACCCACATGTCTTATAGCAATATAAATAAGTAATCAATAAGAACTTACTAACACGATATGGAAAATTTCTAAATTAAATGAATAAATAAATAAAATAAAACGCAATATATGCTAATTTATTCAAACGTGACTGAATTCTCGCGCAGTATCTGTCATGAATAAATAAAGATTTGTCTTTGTTCTTAGTGCAATGGATGTAAATGTCGATGTTGTCATCCCTATAGTAGATATTAGATAACTAATTGTAGGGTACAATCGAAGTGTAAACACGAACTAGAAATAATAATTATTGATGTGGAAACCAGTGGCGCCATCTCAAACAAGTCGCATTATAATACGGCAAAACAACTTAATTATGGGTAGGTTCCAAATAAATATTCACGTGTCAATTGTCACGTTATTAAATACATCCGGAGAGCTTAATGCTGAATAGCATTTTCTTACAGCCAACCTTCAGCCATGTGGAACATATTGAGGGTAGTATGTTCAAAAGTTATTTTAATTAAAATCTTCTTGTTGTATTTGTTATCTTTATATTTTATTTTGTGACTATTATATTACATACTTAACATTGCATATAATGTATAGAACAAGATAATATACATTACCTACATAAATACAGAGCCGAAAACAAGTTTTGCAATTACAATCTGATTGACAGAAAAAAAAATTTAACAAAAAAATAAAAACCGACTTTAAATGGAAAACTGTTCTAAAACAAATTAATGTGCACTAAAAAGTAAACAAATAATACAAGGTCCATTTGTGTTATTCTTGGAGTCGGTGTCAGCCAAGGAAACACTACAATATAGGTACCTAGCGTTTCTTGTAATGTTGTTGCGTTCAAACATAAAATTTATGTCAATTTTTTGGCCTTATCATAGTTTATTCAAAATTGTCATAGATGACATTAGGGGACATTATATCGATATATGTATTGTAATACTAAATTTTATTTTAAACATCCGCTACTCATTTTGGGCTGTATAATTTTTTTTTTTTTCATAAACAACTTACTCATATACAACGTACAATAAAATACATTATAATCACCGACGTGCTCAAATATCAATGATAACAATACAGATAAATAATAATAATTGTTTTAAATAAATAAACTATATTCTGGCTACGTATAAAATTGCTGTAGGTATTTATCTTATTATGAGTTGACTTGTTTGAACAAGTGAAATTTCATTGATTATAATATGTATGCAAAATGTACGTTGTATTCGGGTTTCAGTGTAAGTTTGTGAATAATAATTTACAGACAACGATGTAGGTTACGGCCTATTGTTGTATTTGAGTAGTGTTAAATCTCTCATTACAATAGTTTGGCCGTGAATATCTTATTCCTTATGTTATTCCAGTTTTCCGACTTTCATATGTACATACATACTGGTGTCCTAAAACCCGCTTACATATCAAATTTCAAGTTTGTACTCATAGCCATAATATTGATGAATCAATGAATGAGCCGGTCAGTAGTAAAATGGGCGATTTTCAATTTCGAATGTCTCCGAAAGCATTAGGCACGTCTAAGTCGTGTACTTCTAGATTACCTACCCTATAATACCTATAAGTAGATATTACAATTTTCTATACAGGGTGTAAACGACAGCGTACCGAATATTGAAAATATGGATTCCTGACACGATTCTGGTGCTTATGGCGTTGGAATTTTTCATCGTTTTTTTCACGGATTTTCCAATTTTTTATGCTTTTTTTTTACAGATTTCGGTAGTATTTCAATACTATAGCACAATGCAACATAAATATTTAAAAAAAACCCTTCATATCATTGATTTTCACGAATAACAGCAATGGATTAAAACAATGTATACATTTGCAATCAGCTGTTCGACGTTCGGTCAATGACGTCGCGCGGCAGCGGGCGGCTCCTTAGTCCTTTGCCGAAAGGCGGGAA
>DWEM01003390.1:0-10750 GCA_018245935.1 Agara belti belti | reverse complement strand
ATACCCCTTAGTGATAAGGGTTGTCCACCCTTAACATTGTTTGTTAGGCGGTACGAAGTTCGCGGGGTCAGCTAGTACTATATAATACTTATATAAATACGCTCATCCCTTGCTTATCTCAGAAGGGAATCGACTCTACTACCTCCGTTTTAGCAGTCAGGGTAACTTTACCGTTAGACTAATAATAATACTCTCCACGGTCCACCCTGGGCAGCGTGGTGGAGCATGCTCCAGTCTTCCCCGTTGCAGGGGCATTCGTGAACAAGACTAACCTACGTCTCAATAGGCACGACCGCTAACCATTAAGCACTGGAAATGGAATATGTTAAAGAAATCCCATCCACAGTTTCCCAGCGAGTGCTGGGTCAGCGCGACAAGGCGCGGCGCGTAACGAGTTTAACAGAATATGATTTTCGCTCGCCGCTGAGTGAAGCGACGTTTTAGCGACGCTTTTTATATCCCGCGGGATTCGCGCAGACTGTGCTGGGGATGTGCAAGGGTTGAGCTTGTAATTTGACGAGCTCTCTCGACGTTGCCGTGCTATCTGCCTTTTTTACGACAATGAAATCACGCGACTGTACAAATGATTAATGTAACGATTTGTAATTTAAAGCCGCCGGTATATACAATACGTACATAAACGCGCGATAAGTCGCAAAGTTGCTAACATAAATGTATTAGCTGAAGATGTATAAAAACAATAGTAATGAAATAAGTGAAGAAGAATAAAAAATAATGAAGACTATAAAAGTAGTATTTTAAAGTCTGCTTTGTTTGATTTACGTATTTTGTTTGCGCACCATCACGCCAAGTTCCTAAAAGATTGGCAGAGCGCAACGAGTTCCAACAATATCGTTACAGACCTAACTTGGGATTGATTGGAACAAATAAATGTACATATTTTTTATTTTATTTTTTGTTTTATATTTAGTATAGTTATAGTTATTTTTATTTATTTTTAATTACTAATTACGTGTAGATGTAAGTAATACTGTATGTAAATGAAAACGAAATAAATTTCAAATACAATTTATTTTTTATTTTAAGATTTACAGACCCACGAAACATTACCGCTTATTACCCTAAGAAAATTCTTCGAGAAGTCGTCTTGTAGTGTTATCTTAAAAAGGACAGCATTATTACCTATCACAGATATTTATAAGTGGAGTTTTTCTCATCTCGTTCGCACTCTCCCCTTCACAGAACGTAATTGATTTACTCCGGACCGTTTTTCAAATCGATACCGATTGCGCCGAGCCGCGGGGCGACTTTTTTACAACGCTTTTTGTGTTGCATTCCAATTACAGATTTCATTACAATCACACAGTTACCGTAAATATTTTAAGAGTAGATCTTTAAGGAGTCTGGCTGCACAAGTGATGTAACTCAGAAGTACTGTGAGCACACATACGCATCCAAACGCCTCTTTTATTATAAGGCATATAAATAAACTTAGGGAACTCTCTTAAAACATCTATTTTGTATTGAAATGATATGTTAATTTCTTCTTATAATGTTTATTAACTCTAAAAATTTACAATTTCGTGTAGACCTCCAATTTGTGGATAAGTTTATGTAATAGCGTGAAGAAATAAAACTGCATTTTCACTTGCGATGTGTTTATCTGTGAAGTAAAACATCTGAAGTGTACAGATGTCTTTGGATTGCAGTGAAGTAATGATGACACATTTTGGGACAACACTGACAGTCTCATCTGATTGTAAATTAGAAAGAGCCTGAAAGTAACCAGAGCAATATGAATTACCTATATGCAATTAGTTTATACAATAGTTGAATTGGACATTATGGGAAACAAAATAATTATGGTTATTTGTAACACAGACATTTATTTTTTAAATAAATCACAATCTATCATAAAATAAACAAGGATTGGTCAGATTAATTACGATGTCAGTAAAGAGCTTTAGAAATCTTGAAAATTACAATAACCTTCTTCTGGTTGCCATTAGCAACCGGTCCTTCATGAACAGAAAACAATGATGACCTACACTAACGCCATCTTGTGTCAAAATTTAACCGGCAATCTTCACATTTTATTCATTAGCGCTAAATATAATGTATTTATAATATTATACTCCGTTAGAATTAAGCTAACCTATACCATTCACGTAATTTGCGTTGGGAACCGAACGCACGGCCCGCGTTTCAGCTAACACCGCTAAGCATTACAGTAACGCGCCAGTCGCTGATAAAACATAAGAACATCAAAACAAATGAACATCGAGGCGGTTTTAAAAGCACGTGTCAAAATAGGCGATGAAACAATAAAGCCGGTGGCATACTTAAAGCGATTGGGTTCGCGGCGCGGCATCATAACACGGGTATTATATCTTAAGCCGCGTTAATTTGCCCCCGTCCGAGCGGCGAATACAATTTTCCGGGGCGCTGGCCACTGAGCCGATTGCTAGACACGAGACAATCCTGCCGGGGACGGAGCGAGGTATCAACAGATATGGTATCAACAATAATCATTATATTATTTACTTCAACCCCGGTCTCCCCTTACAAGGAAAAGATTTTGCCACTCTACTTTGTATTCCGAGTTTAGATCTTTTCAAGTAGACCAAGAGGTGAGAGCAGACGACATGAAAAGATAAAATGATAAAGTAATAACAATAATAATATCTTAACACGCCTTTACACACGGCCTGTACCTGTACCGTATTGAGGTCGGGGGTTCGATTCCCAGGTAGAACAATCATTTGTGTGATGAGCGCATTTCTGTGTTCTGCGTCCAGGCGTAATACAAATATCTCCGTAAGTATTATATCGTATGTACTTGTATATACGTATGTTTATAAGCTGTCCGGTTACCATAAAACAGGCATTCAACTGCCTAATTTGGAATGAGATAGCCGTGTGTGGAATTGTCCCCGGTTACTATTACTTTAGTTGCTTTCTGTATACCCCGTTAGGACCGTTACATACCGCCTCCAATATTTTGTATATCCTACCCCGCAACACAAGTGGCCGCGTATTGGTTAAGGGGCTGAGACTGTCGCCGGATTATAATGGTTTGAGCCAAGCGGCGCCCGGTTCATATCCTTACGTTCTTTGCTCTCAGAAAATGATCTCGGAAGTTACTCCCTGTATTTATAATCTGAAAACATGGTTGATAACAGAGGTCAACAAAAAAATATTTTTCTACAAAATTTGAATTTTCGTTCTGGTAGCTACAAAAGCAAACTTTATTAGATAAAACTATTTTTTCTTTCTTTAGTTAGGCATAAGTAATCAAAATCGGAGGCACAGAACTCAGACTCAAAATTCACGTGGACCCGTGTAATATTTCTAGACTAGAAGAAACAAATCGTAGCAGTCCTTTACAAATTTATTTGTACAAATATTTTACATTTACATGATTATTTAGAATTTTAGATCAATGAGACGTACCTCGGCGCGGTAGAAAATTTACACAAGCATTTTCATTCTACAGAGAAATTTATCAGGCTTTAGCTTTCTCTAATGAACCTAATGATATATTGCATATACCATTGATGCACTTCCCGCAGAACGGAGTGTCGCGAAATAATTCGCGACAATAATTTTTATTAACAAAAGCGCAGTTAATATTCATACAAAAACGATGGCAACCAATTTCGCGACAATAGCGAAATTTAATGCGAGTACGGAAGCGCGGGGAGCTTAATAAGAATTAAATTATAAAAAATATCACACAGCGAACACCTCCATACAAAACCATCGCAGCGTGTAACGAAGCGGCTTATGTCCGATGTAATATTATTTATTTTATATTCGATGGAAGATAATCAGATAGAGTTTTAACACCGCAAAAAATATCAAGTGTTATTAACAATTTGTGTGGACGCGGTGGGAATGGCCGCACCTGCCATGATGGGCTTTTTATCGTAATTGTATATCTGTGACTGAGCCGTTAGTGGCATGGGGTCTGTGTGCTGCTGACTGCTGATTGGTAGATTGGAGATGTCCCGGACAATCTTATGAAGAATAAATGGCAGATGAGCATTCCTCACGATGTTTGCTTCACAGCTATAGCTAAAGTATCATCTTAAAAAGTTGAAAAGCCAATCTTAAAAAGCACCAAGTGCCAAATATTCTCTATACTTACAAACCTGAAGTGTTTCTCCTACTTTAATCAGTTTCCTCATCCATATTTATCGGTTTCGGAAACATCTGACTGCCCCAACAGCCAGTATCTGACCTATTCGGCTGAGATCTGTCTATTTATCTATCAACACTCTAATTGTATGTATAGCTATAGTCATATATTGTATATATAATATATAAAAAAAATTCAAAACTATGGATATCATTACCGTGTGTATTGAATGAAGTTAAACGAAAAATAAACACACATCAGATCCAAGCGCTAAGACAACTACATAATACCCGAGTCGTTTAACCCCATCCATATTACAAAAAGACACTCGAACTAAAAGAGGCCACTAAGCCGATGTTTAGCGAAACTCGTATTCTATGGAACAATCGAAACAGTTATGTAAGCAGTTTATCGCTTGGCAACGGAGCGAGTGTGCGGCGTTAAGTCTCCAAGATTCGAACAATTGTGTGTGTGTGGTGCACTCGTTGCGGCACGTGACTTAACTACTGATTTCCTGTTGCATTTACAGTCCACGACCGTCCTTCTCAAGTTATACTTCTATAGCTTATGATTTGAAACTCGGTTTAGTGGTTGAAGACTTTGACTGGGACCGAGGTCGTAGGTTCAATCCCATCCATGACAAATATATAAAAAAGTGTTGTTTTCGCACAGTATGTTGTTTTGTGATAGACGATTTTTTTGATTTTATTTACTTCATTTTCGCTCAAACGACGATAACATTAGTACAATGGACAGGCTTACATGATTAAATTAATAATAATGAAATGTCGTATGTTTGGTAAGTAATCGATATTGTAATCGAATACGATACAACGCGAAGTCGTAACATATAAACGTAGTGGAGAGGCTCAAGCAAACTCACCTTACTGAAGTGTCTGGATCGTCCGCATCCATTCGCCGCAAATACGGATTTACTTAACTTAGTCTGTTTTCACAAATTGGACGGAATGTTTTTTTTTCGTGGAAATAAAGTAAGACGCGGTTAAGCCGTTTATCCAATGTCCGACTATCGTTGAAAACAAAATAATTTGCTCTATTCGTATGAGATTTATGAGTGATGAATGTAGAAAAAACCACGTCAGCTGTATAACGTTATTTCGCTTTCAATGCTCTTAGCCAACCTTGTTACGGACCTGGCGTAAAGGTAGAAAAAGGGATAAGATTTAATTCTACCATTAATAAGGAGATATCCAATACTACTGCTGGGGACTAATAATACTACTACGCTGTAGAGGATTCATTAATGTCTTGACTTTCACTGTCTCATTAGTGAAATAGGTAGTGCACTTGACATATGATCCAGGGGTCTTGAATTCGATTCCCACCGAGGACAAATATTAGTAAAACGAGTACAAGGGTTTGTTGCGTCTGTATTAAAAGTCAAAGAAGGATGAAATACGCTCAAGGAATATCAAATATGTTTGATAATCACATTTCCGTATGAGAGTTCTAACAATGGTAACATGTGTAGCAATTTTGATAGAACATACATAATTTATACATATTTTACATATACTTCCTGTGAAAACAAGTATACTGGAAACAAAGCAACAAACGAAAATAATAAACACATACAAACAAACAACCCCATCTGCGTTGAAATCTTCATACGAATTAGAATTTCAATTGTTCTTAGATAACAAGTGACAGCGCAAAATCTCTGTTCCGCGCAATTAATTTATATAAAACGATAAGGTTTATACCGCGGAATATGCAAGACGAGTTCCTTCGTTACGTGATCTTGATACGCCGCTCGCGTAGGGTTGCTACTTCGAGATATTTAGGGAGCAGTCAGTTTCTTGTACTGGAGTTATATAACTTCTCTAATACAACAATCGTAATTACTGTTACACAATTGCAATAGAATAATCGATTGAATAAATTTTACACAATTGCAGTAAACGCATATATAGTTCACGTAGGTAGGTTTAGGTTTAGGCCCGCGGACATTTTCGGCTGAAATATTTATATGTGTTTGTGCTCCACCCAATCATCGGCCGCAAAACTAAAATTTAAATAATCTGCTCCCAAGATAAATTAAAGCAAATATTATTTAGTTATAAGTGACTTCATAATTAATTGTGAATTTAAAATATTCTCGAGACACAACCCTACGACAGTTTGAATGTAACCGCGAATCTTGCGCTAATAAAATAAAACATCTATGTCTCGGCGACTAATGACTGAGAACACCTTCAGAATACCGAGTAACTAACACGTAGCGACGTAGCCTCGTAGCAACGTAGAGCCGTAGAGATAACGTAGCGCGTAGAGCGCGCTGATTGGCCGAGGACGGATGGGGGAAAACATAAGAAATCCTGTTGTACTTTTAGTGCCTTGATAAAAAGCTTACGGGTTTTCTTAATTGGAAGTAAAGAAGTTATGAAACAAGGAATGTGCTGTACGTAATCTTCTACCCGTACTATGATGGAATTGAATAATACAAAATATACTGTTAAAAAGATGTTACTTGTTGTCTCGAAGTTACAATGTTAAATGCATATGAACTATAATGATTGAACCTTCTTTTGAGCAAAAACGAATACAGGAAGAGTGCTTCAAATATTTTTCCCTCATTCTGGAACATCTGTACTTATGGGGTAATTACAGCCGATGAAAGTTATATTTTTAAACTATTTTTATTATCATCGTTTAATTAAAAGTATGCTTTGTAATTACCTAAAAATTTTGAACTCGAATTTCCAAAATGGATGCGGAGCAGATGACGTGTGGATTGTCCCAGAAAATTTTATTATCGAATGTAATCATCATACCCTGGAATGGCATGGTTAGAAATCGAACCTAAGACCTTTGATTTAGCACTCAGGGTTTCTAACTACTAGACCAGGAGATATAGCGTCAAGTAGATATGTAGTCAAAATAAAGATTTATCGATGTTTTCTTTAACTGAGAACGTTTTATGTTACGTTGCATATAAAGTCCAAATAACAAAAGGGCAAGCTAATAATAAGCAAAAAACAGTGGAACTTTCGATCTATTTTAGGGCGTCGGCCGTATCTCGTTTATAGTTAGTAAACAATCCCCTTGAGGACATTATAAGTGGCCAATGATTATTTTTTCCTTGAGGGTGGATATTGTCGAACTTGTGCGATATGAAAATATTCGCATGACAACCAGATGTGTGTTAATAAATATCGTACAGGGTTACCTTTTTTTTATTAACCTATGTGGTGTCCCATGGCTGGGCAAAGACCTCCCCTCTGTCACGATATGTGTTAAAGAGTTAGCTAATACGTAAAAATCAAAATTGACTACAGTTAAGAATATGCATCATACAATTTTTTAATAATGTTGTTAATATGTAACATTTAATTAATTTAGGGACCTGGCGTGACGATATGTTGTTGTTTAATTAAATGCTGTTTTAGTTCAGCGGTTATACTACCTCAGTTATCAGTCAAAGTACACGATCTTCAACAACAGAATTTTCATTGCAAATGTATCCAAATCATTTTGATGTTTCGCGATAGCCCCCGCCGCCCATACTCGCCCCTCTTAAGATGCTCATAAACATGTTTTTCTAGCAATAAAAATGATAAATCACCTTTTTTTATATGGTCAATCAGTGTATATGGTGTGTTTTCTATTGGCGGATAAAATCTATGGAGTCACTGTACGGCCGGGGAATAGCACTTGAGTTGAGTTTCATTTTGATTGATTGAGTTTTGACGAAGCGTAGCTTCTTTTCCTTACTATTTTTATAAGACGTTTAATATCCAGAGGGGAATGTTTTACTGAAACGTATATTACTGTGTCAAATTTACACGTGCTTCCGATGCCACTTTCACATTTACTCTAAGATCTATTTGAAATTAGTTACCTCTCTTGTACAAGGTCATTTCAGCCTTTTTTATCAACCTGTAATAATAGATTTAAAAATAACGCAATATTCAATAAAATTTTCCTGTAATGGTAAATGTATAGTCTCGGTAAAAAATTGTCTACTACCCACGTTTATGGCAATAGTTAATATTTAATTGGATTTTGTGAAAAGAATACTCGATGTTGGATTCGCGACCAGTTCTGTTTTTTTTACACATTGTGTTTACTTAGCTTTATCGGCACGAAGTGCTTCATAAGCTAAGGATTCTTATACACTCGCAAAACACTATCGGCGGGAATCGCCAACAAAGCACCGTTATGCCTTATTAAGTATGCCACGAAAACAATCAATGAGTTATAGCGACCAGAGCACGGGACGCACTATGTCAACTTGCGTCAACAGTTTGTGCGGTAGTTTGTTAGTACAAATATTTTTCTTTCCCGTGTGGGGTAATAAAATTAATACACGGCATAATAATGTTAATATCATCCCAATTGGGAAAATCTTAGGATTATGCAATTTTTTTCCCCCCCACTTGAGACAAGTTTTTGGCGGTTATAGCTAACTGATGAAATTTGCGGATTTTATTTGACAGAAAATGGTGAAATGAAACGCTTTACTTTCAACCTTCCATTTCACAGTAAAAATAAAGTAAGAATTTTGCCCCATTTAGGTAAATATTCAACCCCACAATTCGACACCATATTGTTAATAATCTAGCACAAAAAAATTAGGACACCAGCTGTAGCATCTGATGTGCTATGATGCGTATAAAAATAATATAAAACATATTCTTACACATATGAAAAATGTCATAAATATATCGTCCTATACAAAAAAGATCTCGAAAGCAATTTGAACAGCTACGTTTTTCATGGTAAAGATTATTATATTAAACATTTGTATTAACCCAACGTGATCGTAATTCGACACTATCTTATCGTGCCCTCTAAAACTTTACGGCTCCCCAAAGAAATACAAAACGTCGTATTCCTTATAACAATATAGAAATTCCAGAAATAACGAAGACAGAACGCACCCCATAAACAGGGAGATAAAACAAAACTAGTTAATAAAAACATACAATAAGTCAGATATAAACGGTCCGCGCTAAAAATTAACATCCCAACAAAACAGGACTACACCAATTCTCTTATTTATATTGTTTTACACGGAAATTGTAAAATTGTTTTCCAACTACCGTTCTCGTCGAACACAGTGTTCGGGTTTCTCGTTTGTTTTTCGGTGGCGGCTACTGGAGGCGACACAGTTAATTTGTGGGTTTATGGTTGAAGGAAGAGACACTATGGCGTTGCCGACGCCAAGTTTTGATGATTATTACTTTATTAACCAATATTGAGTGCCGGGATTTTAGCGGACGAGTTTCACGAACAGTGTTCAGTGTGAGTTGATCCGACATTTAAATGCTGGTTAAGATTTACAGGCTGCGCTACTCCAATTAAGATACAAGCATGATAACTCCATGGAAATAAACAATAGTTCTCTAATAGGACCGTAGGAATGGGCTTGCTACTACGAATTGCTTCAGTTAGTACCTAATACTCGGTAACAGATTCAAGACGCATAAAGCCATGAACTAACGCGATACTAAACTACTATTACAAAAACAGTTATGTTAAAAGTAAGTAATAAACAAGGAAAATAATGGCCTTTTTTAAAATGTAGAAGTCGTCGGTTAACACGCTGTTTAATCGCTCTGTTAATCGACGGTTAAGCCTCTGTTGCACCGGTAGCGGTTAGCCGCCGCGTCGCCTCTTGATTGGGTCGGCTGTAAACCGATCCACTGAGGGTTGGGAACATGTCGATAGTTCACTTTATATCGATATAAAAAAATTATAAAATTTTTATCGATAAACGTTGAGTGATCAAGTTTTATTTGAATGTCTTAAATTTTTTAATTTCTACTGTAATTATATACTTAAATAACCTTCGTTTCAATTGTTGTATTTACCGTAAGTTTGTGTGTAGTTATATATAAAATATTTATCTCAAAAAACAAATAAAAGGTATTTTTACTTGCAATGACAAAAACAAATCAATGTAAATTTAATTTGGAATGATACATCATAATGAAATCAAAGCATGTCGGTGAGATTTAGATGTAAGAAATAAAATTTTAAAAGTCACCAAACTCTACGACGCGGTATCGTATCGTACATATTAAATGTATTTAAGCGGGAGCTCTCAAAATGTACACTGACTCGTAAAATGTGTTTTGTTCGACAACTTATTCTCAGAAACGACGGCCGTTGTGATAATTTGTGGCTCGTTACTGATCCAGTTGTTATGTTTCTATTGCTGTTTTTGTAGTGTAGCCTCGTGTGTTAAATATTTTCTTGTTTGTGGCGAACAATCTTGCAAGTTACGAACACAACTAAACTTTTATTATACATTGCACAGTCGATGCCAAAGATTATGGAGTTAAAGCTATTTTTACCGATTGTGTTTAGGATCTAAGATATTAATAAATAGTTTTCATTTTTTCTTAACAGTACTAACAAATTTTGTTTATTGAAAACAAATAATCGAAATAGTTTAATTGTAAATCGACACTTAAGCGCCATCTAGATACTATAATGTTACTTTTATTCGTCATGCTATATTACATTACAGCGCCATCTATCAATCTTATATGAAATAATAACAGATGGTTTTTTTATTCATAAAATAACAGCGCCATCTGTTGACATACTGTATTATCAACATAACGAGTTGCATACTGAGGGCAAGAGTTTATTTTAGTTTACTATCTGTACGATAGA
>DWEM01003389.1:0-10755 GCA_018245935.1 Agara belti belti | reverse complement strand
ATTAATTACAGTTTACAATATTTGGAACTGTGGAATTTATTCAGAAAAGGGATATGAGTGATATGTGATTAATGGTTATAAAAAATATATTATAAAGGTTGATTTTAAAAACCAACGTGCTGGGGGGATAAGCGCGCGCAACAGCCGTGGCCACACTCAGGCCTGCCAGCTCCATTAGCTGGTCCACGCTAAATTTGTATTCATTGAACAAATCTTGGTCAAGCGCCGCAGCATCTTTCTGAGACAAGTAATGCAAACGCACACCACTGCACTGACTCGCCATTACACCACCTCCAAGTAGGCTCGCTACGGGTAACTGTAATTTAGAATATTCCGCATAAACTCACGATAATAATAACATTGCAATTCAAAAGTTCACGTACTGTACTTGTACCGGTATACACTATACAGTAATACGCACCAGAAATACGCTTCTCAAAATCCTTTGGAACAACATTTACACTTACAGTATGTCTTAGAGTTTTTACTTAAGAAAATAAATAGAGGTACCTATGTATCTATATAAATATTTATCAATTATACCCATGAGCTTTTTTTTTCGTGTTTTGTGAAAAGATACGCTGCAATATAAGTTGTTTACACACAAAGTGGATACGTGCAAAGCCGAAATTTGAATTTAGAAAAATATGTTAACTTATATCAACAAGAATTACGAAATAGCTACCGTAAAGTTGAATTGAGTAAAATAGAGTTGAATTTTGAATAAACACTTGAGCAGTAGTATATATCTACAGAGAGACAAAGCACAGATAACATATATAATTATATCGTTATGTTAAATTAAATTATTATGTACATTTTATGAATAATAACAATTTTAACTGTTAGAAAGTATCTTTACTAATTATTTTATTAATATGGTACTAGATATCTTGAAAAAAATAAAAAAAACTGTAACATGTAGCTAAGATCTCCATCGTTATTCTTATTTAATCGGAATAAAAATCATAGTTCACATCATATTCCCTTAGGTATTTCGTATTTATTGAACCTGCACATGATCTGAGAATATTTGTGCAGTTCTGTTATAAAGTTTTTTGTGACGTTTATACCTTCTTCTGATTAGCTAATTAATTTAACACTTTTTTGTAATAATATATTTAGAATAAATATCTGTGATTTAAATTGCTATGTTTTGACAAATGACATTGACTTTGACAAATAGTTCAACCGTCACAAAAATGGCTGCGCTCAGGGTATTTAGTCGTAATATACCGTATTTACGACAGCAATTTGCTGCTTTATTGGGAAACACATCGCCATCAGTGAAGTTTATTTGTGTTGTAGTGGTTATAGGGTATATACTGTCATTCTCTGACGATGTGGTGAACATTCTAAGTGTTACGCCCGGGTATTTATTGCCACCTTCATTTCAATTGTGGTCCACTTTCACGTTCTGGTTTCTAGAGATACATTTATGGGAGGTGATCATAGATATAATAACGGTCGGGTTGTGTGGGAAGTTAATAGAGCCGTTATGGGGCCAGATAGAGATGATGAAGTTCTTTTTCCTGACGAATTTCGGAGTGGCCTTCCTCACAACATTTTACTACCTGGTGATATTTGCATGGACCCACGACACTTCGCTGCTGTTCGACATACATGTGCATGGACTGGCCGGCTACCTGGCTGCCGTATGTGTGGCTGTTAAGCAGATAATGCCAGATCATCTCATATTCAAGACTCCTCTAGGTAATGAGCTAAAGCACTATTATATCATGTAATCTTTAATACAAATAACACTAAGAACATATTTTACTATTTGTTTTATTATTTACTATGTGATAACACTTATAGTGAGTATGGTGCAGTTATAAAAGTAAATGTTATTATTGTCTATTTGCCGTACCAGTTGAAGGCATGGCATACTTGATGTGTTATTTTTTCAATAGATAATAAATTTGACATAGCAACTCCTGATGATGTTAAGCTCTTATTGGGCAATTCTATAGACTCATTATCTCAGTGCTATAATCAAATGTCAAACCACATCTGGTGGGTCAAGTTAAAAGGCTTGGTTAGGTGCATAATAAAAAAAAATATAAGTAAAATAGTTGCATGAAATACAATCGGTGCAAGGTGCTTAAGAAACATAGACACTAAGGTAAGATTGTCTATGGGATTTAAACAGAATGAAAAGTGCATAGAGTTACATATAGGCACAGACAATATCAACTGCACTTACCAGTTAAAGCACTATAATGCTAATTAAATTTTACTGTGAATTATTAAAGACTAATGATTTGCTGTGTTACCATGAACAGTTGAACCTAGTTGAAAATTTGCTTATTAACACTTACTATATTGTATTTATAGAGGGGAGGTCTTTGCCCAGCAGTGGGACACCACATAGGCTAATAAAAGATCTGTTTTGAATATTACCTATTTGTATTACAGGTAAATTTACAAACAGATCACTACCCCTATTAATACTAGTCACAGCAATAATACTCTGGGCCGTCGGTGCCCTGGAGGGTACGTACCCCTGCATGTGGGGCAGCGGAACCATCTTGTCCTGGATGTACCTTCGCTTCTGGCAGCGACACAGCAGCGGTACCAGAGGTGACATGGCCGAAAATTTTAGCTTCGATAAGTGAGTTCAATTTATATTTTCTTTGTATTCTTTTGTTAGGAGGTTAATGAAACTACATAATGTAACCAATTCTTTAACCATAGATTTCTCTTGTCTCCTTTGTTTATATCGAATAAGAGAATATGTTATCTTATTTAAATTTAAACTGTCATTCTATTAGTAAAATAATGTTTAGAATTTGTTCAGAAATTTCATCAATTAGTTCTTAGAAACAAGCAGACAAATTTTACATATTTATAATATTGGTACAGATGTAACAGCACATGCTATGAAATTGTTTATGCGTTTGATTGTGAGGTTAATTATATTGGTACTTGTTTTTAATCTGCAATAAAAATTGAACACAAGGTTACTGTTGGTTTGTTAGTATCTTTTTATGATTGTGCCGATGCTCAAGCATATTGATGTCACATATACCCATATTGTCGATGACACCACACCACAAATTATACACCATATATTACGAACATCTATATATAAAATCAAGTGTTTAAAACGTCGTGTTATTTAGACATCTTGATGGCTAAGTTTCATACTTTGTGTCAGTTTTTCAAAATTTATGCAAAATCCCCATTTTTAACAGACTTCAAAAAAAGGAGGAGGTTCTCAATTAGACTGTATTTTATTTTTTTTACCCAAGCAATTTATCTTGTTATAATACAATAGCATTAGATTTTATGTGAAACTATGTCATTGAGTTTGGTTGTTGCTATCCGGCTTGTTTTTCATAAAAGAATACAGTCATCGTATTAGTATTATCACAACAGCATACAGGTATCTTATCAGATATTGTATTGTTCATTAATAAGTATAATATTATGTATCATAACATTTCCATATTGTCAACGGATATCAACCTGTTGAGGTATATGAGAAAAATAGTATGCCGATTTCTATTAGTAAATTAGCAAATCGAATTAAAAAAACGCTGTGGACGGCAAATCTATGGAGCTGCAAATATTAAAAAAATGTTTACGGATGGACGTGATACCAATAACTTTTAGCATAGAAGTACAAAACACCACAGATCAAATTAAAAAAAAACCTATCGTAACAATTGCCGTAACAACGTAACAAATTAAATTTGCAATTTTAACACACGAAAATGACTATTTTCGTGCTTAAATCACATTGTACGATATTGATACTTTCCGGTCCTCGGCAGTTTCTTCCCGACGGTCCTCCAGCCAGTAGTCCGCGGGATCCTCGGTCCCCCGCACCGCTGCTTGGTACGGATTGGCCTGTGCTCGCCGAACCCCCGGCGGGTACACCTCGCGCTGAGCCCCCGCGGAGTCACCATATCCATGCCGGGCGTCGAGCCCCAAGATATGGAGAGAAGGCGGTGAGTGGATGTAGTACATCATTGTCGATTATATTACAAATATTGTGATTAAAGTAGTGTCTAATTAAATTAAAGTAGTTCGTTGGCAAATCCAGTAATTTCCGACTTCGATGTTAATTTCAGCCAAATCGCGCTCAAGGCGTTGAGCGAGAGGCTGTCGGAGCAGACGCGTCAGAAGAATCTATCGACGAAAGTGAACATGGACGCGGTCAGGAAGATGCAGTCGACGCACGTGATCCCGCAGTTCCCGGCCGCGGTGCCGGAGGCCACGCCCCCCGCGCCCTCCGACGCGACGCTCGTCGACATCGGCGCCGACCCGACCCCGCCCACGACGAAAACGTCATGATCCAAGTCATCGTATAAATCGTCATGAGTGTTCACAGAACCAGTGTAGGAATGAATCGGACATTTTTGGGAAGTATGCCAAAGGTTTTATGTAAAACTTGAATTGTACCACGTTCGTGATGTTCACATTTGTTATTGTGTCATTGTCTGTAAATATCTTCGCAGGTTATGAATATTCTAATGAAACAATATATTTACTTATGCGGCAAAGCAACTCTGTGTCCGTTGTTCATCGCTGGACACAGTAAGTTGCTCAGGTGTATGCGAAATTCCATTTGGAGTTCAGTATTAGTTTGAAATGTGCCTTAGATCTAGGTTCACTTTCCGGACTCCCTTGTAGATTGCCGAGTGTTGCATTGCCAACATATAATTGTAATCTTCGTTTGTTAATTATTATTATTATTATTATACAGTATATATAGGTAAAGTTGGTCTATGTTGGATTCCAGTGTTGTTGATAGGATAACGTTTTGTTGTCAGTTGATGCTTGATAAATTGAATAAGTAGGAAGTATTTTGTTATATGAAATGGTAATGTGAAGGTCGAGATAATATGAGATACACGTAGACGAGGAAATGTTTATTGGCTATCGAGTGAATTGAAATCTTTGATGTACAACACGTATTATTGCAATAATTTTGATGTCTCCAGACTGATAGACTTGTTCCAAATTGTCTTAAAATAATTAATCAGCTGAGTATCAATTGCATGAAATTGTCGTCTTGAAGATAGCCAGTAGTAAAAAATATTCCATTCATAGTCACAGCTAATGTGTTTGATGTCGCAAGCCAGTATTAAAGCATTTGTGTTATCTATCTCTCGTTAATAAATAATGCACTAAATAGCATCACTAAATGGTTCGGCGTTTAAATGACATGTTATCTGGCAGTTTTTAAGGTACAAATGCACACCTACTGGCATGCATATCAACTTAGAGCATCGAATTATCTGAGTGTACCCAAAATTCTTTCACACGGTGTGCGAATACCCTACAAACTATCAGATATTCGGTGGGATTTATATATGTATGTAAATATTCGAAGTTGCAATAATAGTGTTAATTATAGCTCTGTTGATGTTTAAAGTTCCACTTCACATCGTGTACATCGGACAGACATGCCAACATACTCCTAGCAACAGACAAACAGACCTTCACACATAATTTATTTACTAATGAAATAAATCATCAGTGATATCAGATAGTATATTTAGTAATATGTTGGGATAATTAGACATGAGATTGTATTATGACAACCAGACGTAACAGAATTCTAAAAACATAATTTTATTTTGACACAATATGATTATTCATTTTCATCGCTAAAATATTTAGGTATGGGATAAATGGGGCAGTCCATACTTATGAGTGTTGTTTATCTGTGGTGTGTCTGTCGTGTATAACATGTAGAGGTAAATCAGAGCTTTAGAATTATAGATAGATTATGAACTATCGAGTGTTAAATTGTGTACAGATTGTCCTGACATATTTATACGGTTTCTTGTTTTCATGTTGAGCTTTTGATGTATGTTGTTCAATACATTTTAACATCATCTATCGTGAATGTTATATCGATTGGTTGTTGGCTCTCTCTGTTACGGTGATTGATAGGCATTTAATATCGATTTAATATATTTCTGCAGTGGAACTGTGAACGTGTTAATTGTTTATTTCGCTCCTAGCAAGGGTCAGTTACGTATTATTTCGGTATGTTGTACGTACTTTGGGTCTAATTATATAAATGAAATATTTTTGCAAACTTTGCATTTGTTGATGGTAATGTTCACTCGTCGGCCCCGCGCGGACGAGACGACGTTGTAAATATAATATTAATAATATTAATTAATTAGTGTTAAATAAATAATAACCAATTAACTTGTTTTTTTTTTATTATTCGATACTCTATAATTTCGATTTACATTCTGCCCTATGATACTCAGTCAATTTGAAATACATTTAAAAAGTTTTCTGGACATTTTTTGTTTATAATCCGTGCGAGAGGTGTCGAATTTTTCGTCAAGGTTAAAACACATTTCAGTGATTTTTACACGAATGATGAAGTTAGGAAAGATATCTACTAAGGCTTTTGTACGCGTCGAAACTGGCAACTGTTGTATTACACGGGGGAATGATTTCTTATCTACTAGTCGTTACATGCAACAGAATGCATTTTAGATCATTAAGTACGTCTTTGTGACTTCATGGACGGTGTAGTGTCAATCGTAGTTCTTGCGACCATTAAAAAAAAACTTAGTTATAATTAGCGCCATCTGTGGGCATATTTCATCTTTATACATATAATATCATAGTTGTCTAGGTTATGCAAATCGCCGTGTACATAAGCCCCAAAATTATGTTGACAAATATTCAACGATCACACATAATTATGATGCATTAATATAAATATTATCTTTATTGAGTAATGATCTTGTTAGTTTGGTTGATAGCAATAAGCAAATACATATACAATAAAATGACATTCCATTAAGTATGCAAGCAATATTTACTACCGAAGCTAATATTTAAAAAAACTATTTACATCCACAATATATAGCCGATATTACATAGTATAATGTTAACAGTAAGTTGTATATATATATAAATAAACACATCTTTTATATACAATAAAAAGGATAATCTTCACGTGTAAGAATTAAATTAAGTAAATAACATTCTTTTTATTAAGTCTTGTAATTAAATGGGTTTTTAAAGAAAAAAATGTATACAATAATACACTAATCTTCATAAATATTGTGTTGTAGACTTTGTGAAAAATAGAACTATCACTATTAACATTATGCATAGCGTTGAATACCCCCTCTGTGGAGTTTGGCTCGGCAAGTAGGTACCGCACTCACCTGACCGGTGGCAAAAGCAACCTACAACTATGCTCGAGCTCAATGCTGGCTGCTACCAAAAATAGAATGTCAAAGTTTAAGGGAAAAACGGGATGCTAGGCCAATGTAATTTGTTTTTATCCTACTTAGATATACGTAAATGGTCTATTCTATGTTTTGTATAAGTGTTATCGTTAACTGTAGCTTACCCATCACATTTGAAAGCTAAACATATTAATTGACAGTTTCACTCCACATGTCTTGGTACCAGCCAGTTACAAATTCTCTCGTTAAACTTCAAGGGCCTTCGACTGTGCCTATAAGTGACTTATCGTTTATTATACGGCCCTAGACCCTAAGGTGGATTGCACTCCCATACGCCACATAAAATTAAACGTAAATATAAAGTACAAATTAAATAAAATATTATGCAAACACATTTATATGAGTATAATCATTGCCGTGTCGCTGGATGTGATCATTAATGATGAAATACATGGCAACAATATATAATGACAAATCTTTCATCAGCTCATGACATGTTATTATTCATCAAACACTGCATACAAATAAAACCGATTATTACATTGTAACTAAATTGAATAAAAGTACATGTAATAATTTATTTTTGTAAAAAAAAAATAATTTCTGTAAAGTGTAGCAAGGTAGCCACTGATACGATTGAAGGCCGAGTAAAATGACTGCCGAGAACGAACCTTCTCTGAGTGAATAATGAACACATTAATGATAATTATAAAACAAAACCCATGACCGATTTCCTCACCAACGGATCACCGACCGACTAAGTTTGAGAGTATTTTCCGACAAAGTTTTCCATAATCATAATAATATTTCATAAACATTTGTTTGTTGACAGCGAAACACTTACAACAACAACTTAATTACATTCCGCTTGTAAAAGTAAATGTGTGAAATGTAATTAATTTAGATTAAAAGTAATTACATGAAAAAATTTTTTTTTTTAATTCCAATAAACAACCACATTTTCAAACATTCGATGATTACAGAATTTCATATACGAGTGACGTCACACGCTCTAATTGCATTACTTATGATGTTATAATTAATGATCGCACTAGAAATGGATGCGGTGAGTGGTCGCGGGCGGAACGCTGCACTCTATTGCCGACATTATTTAGTTCACAACTCGTTTTATACTAAAATATTAAGTATTCTACATCGGCCTTGGGGCAATTGTTATTCCCATAATATCCTCTCTAGTCGGTTCCTATTAACATTTTCACACAAGGCCGCCGAGAGAAAAGCGCAGTGTGCGTTTGGACCTAGACATTATATTTCACAACGCACGCTTATTGCACACAATGCATTTAGCATTCGATTCGAGGGACATGCTAATATGCAGTTTGTTGCTTCGATACCCTATCGCTACTTTCACATATTCGGATATGAATATATGATGCTTTTAATTTGAAATCTCACTACATAGCAGTAGCTATTCATTATTATGTTGAAAGGTGACATCTATTAAATCTTACCAGAATTTATGTTGCAGTGCATTTAGTTTTCACATGCTGCTACTTTATACTTTCTATCTGCATGTGAAGCAGATATTATTGACTTATGAGTTTTCAGGACAACGGGACAAACTGACAGTAAAGCCACCGTACTCCGCTTGAACTCATCGTGTGCACTTCAAGATTCAGTTTCGTTTATCTCGATGCGGACCGCATTCGAACACTACACGTTTCGCACTTTGAGAAGCGGTTTCACTGAACCATCATCACTTTGATATTCCAAGAAGCACTTTCACCGCACTCCCACAGGAGCTCACTCCCAGCGCGCGGCGTCCGGCACAACGGGCGTGTTGTACCGCGCGCGGCGCCGCTACCGGTAGTAGTGGTGCTGCGGCTGCGGCCACTGCGGCACGGGCGCGGCCGCCGGCGCGTACCCGTCGGGCCAGCGCGCCGCCTCGCCCATCGGCGACACGCCCGCCACGCCGGTCGTCAGCGCGCCACCTGCCGCCGGACACGTACACGCTTAGAACGCGGAATGGTACAACACAACGCGGACCAATCGTCGCCGTTGGAATATGCCACAACGCTCCACGCAATAAGTTCATTCTTTGTTAAGCTCGTTTATTAAACAAACGTTCCAGGATGAAGCAGGTAGAGACCGAGAAAGATCAGCGAAGGGCCGAGTGTTGTGGCGGATCTTTTTTTTGGTGGGGTTGGATGTGAGCGTGCGGGTACCGGGCGCGGCGGCGGGCGGCGGCGCGTAGGGCGCGGCGGCGTAGTACGGCGGCGGCACGCTGAGGCTGTGCAGCACGGCCACCGAGGACGCGGACGGCGCGGGCGGCGGGGCGGGCGGCGGCACCGGCTGCGGCGTCTGCGGGATACACACACACACTCCGCCGTTAACCAATGGACGATAACGTAACGATACCATTAGAAATCAGAACCCACAACTTTTGCAATCAGGGACTCTAGCCACACGACCACGAGGTCGGGCATACATTCATCGCGGGAAGTAAATAGATAAAAAATGTTACTTTTTTCCCCCCCTTTTATTTTTGACCACCGTCGGACCGGGCCTCGTCTCATAGTGAGAGCGTTTTAGGCCTCAGTACAGCGCGCTGGCCACCGGACAATATTATACACTGATGAAAAAAAGTACCTGATAGTAATTGTAGTAGGCGTGCGAGTCGGGCTGGTCGTGGATGGGTACCGTGATTAGGTTGGTGCGCGCGCGCGGCCGCTCCGTGCCCAGCGACAGCGCGTGCGCGCGCGGGTCGACGCCCACCTGCGCACGTCCACAACGTTCTCACTCACCGCACCGAGTTTATTCAAATTTGTAAGTGGATATCATAGATATCATAGTTTCAAAATTACCAGCAACGAAAAATCACGCATAGAATGGGAAGCACGCGGGGAAGCGGCCGCGGGATGCTGGCGTGAGTGGGGATGTGACTTGGAGTGGAAAAAATCGGACACTAAATAATCGGTTTTTCTCTCTTCCGATTAAATCGATTTGCAAATAATCGATTAATTAATTGTGGAGCAACATATAGGCTACTTTTTATCCTACAATTCCCGCGGGGTCGTTATTTGCGCGGGAAAAACTTTGTGACACATTGATTTCCACGCGGACGGAGCCGCGGGCAAAGCTAGTTTTAATATAAACCCCGGATGTATTAATGACTCGATGTATGCGCAACGCTGGATAGTCACGGTTTTATGTTTGTTTTGAACCTTCCATGTGTGTCAATTTTCATGTAATAATTTAGCGATAGTAAATATTTATTGTAGTTTTACTTTCGTTTTCTGAATTTGTACGCCGTAAAAGGCAAAATATGCCTTGGACTAATAATCTTGTAACATCTTTATATGTACCCATATTTGTGCAAATAAACGTCTTTGTGTTTGTCTGTATATTTTGAGCGGGCAGTTCACCGTCGACGGATGGCGTTAATATGTGTCATGAAAAACAATTCGCTTTTTGTAAAGAAAACATCTTTACTATGCTTGATAAACTTTCGTCCAAAGTGGATAATGTTAATTTTAAACTGGTGTTTGAATCATTTGATAAGGAATTCACGTAGATTTCACGCATTCAAATCGAACATCATTTTAGAAGTAAC
>DWEM01003388.1:0-10757 GCA_018245935.1 Agara belti belti | reverse complement strand
TAACTGGTGAAATGTGGGGGTGTACTACACTCCTCTGCCTACCCCTTCGGGGAATACAGGCGTGATGTTACGTATTATTACTTCTACAAACACCGTGATTGCTGTAACGCTAATGAACAGTGGTAAAAGTGAAACTGCGTGTAACACAATACTTATTTCTTCATGTCCTAATACCCTACTTCTGCACGTAAATTGGCAGCGCGAAACGTCACGAGCGGTCCCGGGCACGCGCTGCCTACGTAGCGGGAGTTCACTACATTTGCGGGAAACATCATTTCCATTTATTTATAGCGCGCCGCTCTCTCTCCTCCACCGACATCGATAATACTAATTCTATGTTTACCTTACGCAAAATCAACAAACATTTTGAAACTTTATGATTACTTAATACGTTATTTAAAGCTTCGCGATCATCGACAAGCCGTTTTACAAATTTAACAAACAAGCCGCAGACCGTAAACGACCGAGTCACTCTATTTTACGAGCTACATCTTTATTGACATGCAAATATATCGTTATGTAAGTAGCAACCCATCGACTACACACAAAACGTAGTATGAAGCTAAGTGTAGTCGTTCAGATCAACATGAAGAGGATGATATTTTATATTTCTGTACCAAAAAGAAATTGGAATAATCTTTAATTTAAGAAGCTTATATTAATTATGTCTAAGTGTACGTGTCGTATATATGTATATACCTATTGTACATATATATACATTTACAATTATAGTTCAGAGAAATGTATACACCTGAAAGTTCTTAATAACTATATTTACTGAATAAATTAAATAATATATTTACTGAATAAATTAAATAATATATTTACTGAATAAATTAAATAATATAATTACTGAATAAATTAAATAAACGCAAAAGGGCTTAATGTATTTTTGTAAAGACAAAAAACACCGAAGCTTGATTAGCACGGAACCGTAGCCAGCACTGGTGATACTCGGGCCTGAATTGGTCGCCAATCGTTACCTCCCCTAACCCATTGTTAACACCTATGAATAAATACATTATTACTGATGCTGAGCTAAATTTTAACAAATCGTGTGTATCTTGAAACAAAACGTGATGTGCACGATGCATTTCCATACGAACGTCGACGTGTGCGGGAATCTGTACAATACTGAATGCATTATTATTAAAAAGGATTACGTTGTAAAAATAATGTGGCTTTAATAGATGGTGCACGAACCGGCAACAATCCGCACGTTGGCCGACAACGCGGGGACAAAGTGAATCCGAGTAAGTGCAGTTCACCCACACAGCCGCGCACATCTCGTTACCTGATTGTATTAACGTATCTCATGGGACATCACATGTGCGACTGATTTTACTCTGTAAACAGATTATATAAGTTCTGAACATGTATTTAAAATTAATAAATTATGAGGTTCGCTAACAATTGTATGGTTTCGATCCATCATGTTTTATTTTAATTTAAATGTGCAACAATGTCACATTTTATGGCAGCTGCGCTCTATATTTTCTTACATTTAACACGTGCGTAAGGTACGTATCATAACAGTTTGCCGCGGAAGTATTCGCTCACGTGGAATAAGTCTTCACCGTAAGCGCTTAATACGATGTTTGTTGGAGTACAATAAGTTTATTTACTGGTAAAACTACAATACAATAAAATTAAATATGGGTAACTTTATATTCTATGTTCATATTTTCCGTAGGTAATTTGCACAGGTCGAATTACAAGTTTATTGAAAGGATTGTTAAGATTTTTTTTTAATCCAGAAAAAAGTATGCCTAATACAGACATCAAAAAATCGATTTTGTCAATGTTTGTCAGTTCGTTCGTCGAACGAAAGTTAATGAATCAATTTTAATGGATTCGAATCTGGTTATACATAATCATGGGATCAAGATATCGAATACAATTTAGTGCAGAAAAGTATTTATTTACCAAAAGAAGACAGGGGCAGGTTACTTTAAGATTTCATAATGTGTACAGCGTTCCGTAAAGATACTTTTAAATATTTGAACAAAAACACTGAAACATGAATTTCACTATATAGTGGAATTATCTTTGGCTTCTGTCAAAATAAGAAAAACAAAATATTATAATATGAAACAATCATTAATATGTTACATCGCATCCGGTCGGCACGAGATGGGTGACCGCTAGTGGTGAATTTTCACGAGCGTTTCCGTGCTTCGGAGAGCACGTTAAAGAATCGGTCCCAACTGTTATATTTAAGTAACAATCGTTAAAAATCCTCGAATCCCTGAAAGCCGATTTGAAACACATCCAACAAAGAGGTTGGCCATTCACCTGTATTTCCACCAATCCGCACTGGAGCAACGTGGTGGAGTATGTTCCAGGCTTGGCGAAATTACGGGGAACCCCATCGCACCAGTGGGACACAAAAAAAGTTCCAAACATACGAATCGGTTTATTTGACTTTTGACTGATTAGTGTTGAAGTACGGACTTCGAATCCAAAAAACATAAAATGCCAAATTATTCGTATATAAATTGTAATGGCCAATTCAATGGATACAATAACAAAGTCGGGTGATTTGGAATGGCATCGTTCGAATCAATTCACCATTCGAACACGGCATGTTCTCCATAAAACGACTTTTTTGTTATCGTATCGCGGGTTAGTTAGAAAAAAAATTTAATAACATTTTGGTTTCTCGTGACCTTTTAGTAGACAAATTGCAGATCGAGGACGTAAGATATTTTTGTATTGATAAAATATTTGTCCCTTTCGTGTTTTTTTATTAACTTAATGATTATGTACAAAAAAAAGAAAATTGAGTAAACAGAGAACATACTATGTGTGCATTCTCTGCTTGACAAAATTCGAGAAGAAAGTCAATATTACAAAGTTGCAAAATTCGTCATCTGTCTGAAGCATCTCAGCTCGATTGCTAGTCACCGATCGTCGATTATTTTAACGGTACTCGTAACGATGTTAATTTTACAACTTTCAGCAAAACCGTTTCATTAATCTTGTTATAAGTAAGCCTCATTACGAAACAATAAAATCAGACAACCGTGGTAGGGTCAAAATTCTCATAAATATTACCTTACATTTGATGGATTATAAATTCATAAGAATTAAAAACTTTCCTACGTAATGGCCTCTGTCTAACTATTTTAGTCACTACTAGTAAATTTGCAAAACTCAAATGTTGTCTAACGATTGGGCACGGCAGGCTCTGTCACGCGAACGCGACACGAGGCTTACACTGTCCCGAGCTTCAGTCGAGCATTACAATGGGTCTGGAGTTCGTCGTATTTTATTAATTTAAATACAACATTCATAATGCAACGAATCGCAAGCAAATTTAACGTGCAAAGCAAAAACAAAAGATGCAGGCTTGTTCACGGCCCCTTAGGGTCTGCTGCGAGCGAACTTGAAGAGATGGCTGCGTAGCCAGTTGCGTAGCGAGAAGTAGTTTCCTCGAGTTGCATCACGGGGTGAGATCGCACGGAAGCGAAGGTTGCGCCCGTGACCGCGCCCGCCCGCCGATAACGCCGCCCGTAACGCAGTATCGCGCGGCGCTCGCTGCTCCGCGGACCACGACCCGCGGCTTCACGGCTCGCGAATATTAGTACCCGCGGACTGAGTGATGTGTTTACTCAGTTGATGATGTGCAAGCGAGTGAGTGTTGTGATACAGTGCAAGAGTGAGGTGCGGCGTGGGCCCTCGCTCTAGCCCGACATGTGGACATTGCTGGTGCCTCTGTTGGCGCTGCTCGCGCCCGGCTGCCGGGCTTCCTTCACCGCCAGCAAGGAGTTGTTGGAGTGTGCAAGGTTCGTTTAAATGAACGGATTTTTTTACTGTATTCACACGACTGGCGCAATTAGTTTCGCGCCCAAAAAGGTATGGAACGGAACAATTAGCAGTAAAAGTTGGCTAGTGGCACTGAGACCTCGAGTGAGCTACAAAAATAATTTAAATGGGCTGGCAAAACTCTTCGTTCATTTATTGCGAATGCGTTCAGCTACTGAGAGGCTTGATTTTATTATCCTTAAAACACAAAAAAAAAATTGAATTCAGTTTAAATATATAGTTAAATTAAACGACAAGTACATGAAAACGTAGTATTAAGAATATTGAAACAAAAACCTATTTCATTTTAAAATCACTGTTATTTTACTCGCTTTCATATCGCCAAAGTCAAATTTTGGTGACGGTTATAACATTTCTTTTTGGAGCGTAAAAAATGAAACAGAATTTAATCGAAATATCTGAATAGCTATTCAAAATTCTGAAGCGCCACAATTATTTCATGACACTACACTACACAACTGATTGTAAATCCATAATTTTTCGGACGGCACATTTCGCTTACTGTTTTACTATGTTAACATATCATATTTAATAACTACATAGCACTACTACGATCGTTAAAAAAGAGTGATAAACGAAAGTTTAATATTTGTAGGACAGTGTATAAAAAGTAGGTACATCGAGCGATCTGGCAGCGTCGCGCGGATCGGAGGACGGCCCCAGTGTCTCTTGGCAAGGCTAATTGTTTACATAAACACGTTAGTTACCACGCACCGTGACCGAAGATGATCTTCGCTTTATCATTTCATATGTCGATGAAACTACACATTGTCTATGATAATCGTTTAGTTTTTAATGAACACCTATGTCTTGCGGGTCTCCATTAAACGAAATGTTATAAAGAAACACAAGTATAAGTCGTTACTTGCTTTATAAGTATAGAAATGGTCATGTTTCTTTTAAATCCGTGTTTCTGACATACAGGACTTTTATATATGTATATATACATACATAAACATACTTTTACGTAGATATATATAGAAAAATATCACAATTTTATTAATGTTTTCTTGTAGATACATATAATATGTATATGTAATATTAAAACTCCAGTTCTATAACTCTATATATGCATATAAGATGTCTAAAGTATCAAGGCGCAATGGCCATGAAGATCTGACGACCACATAACATTTCTCAGGTATTTGGTTCTGCTACACATCACACGGATTTACTGCATCGTAGCTGACATCTTTCACTAAAAACTGCATACCATCAGTTCTTGACCTGAATTACATTTCAACCTAATTCGATTACAGACAAATAAGTACTAAAGGAATAGTATTTAAAGAAGTTATTAAAATATGTACATTTACAAAAGAAATTTTCAATCATATAATCATCATTATATCATCATATCATATATCAATAATAATCATCATTAACGCTAGTAATTCGAAAATTATAAAACTAAACGCAGGTACACTTCAAAATTGTGAAAACAATAGATAAGAGGCCATTCTATTGTCAATCCTCAATGTACTTATCCATGTAATAATTCGCTGTTATATTAATTCATCATCACCTTTTCAAGGCAAAATTGGCACGTAAAACAATGCAGAGCATCTGTTTTCTATTTTATCGATTATACATAATTAATTATTTCAAAAAAAAAATTACAAATTTACAAAAAATTATAACTAGTCTAGTGTGTAGTTTACACATATTTTTATTCTCTGAAAATGCCTGGCTGTTTTTATATGAAAAATCTCACAAATAAATTGACAGCATTTACAAACAACCACTGCCGGCATAGTTACCTATCTACATATTTCTACCAACTTCGACCATTGACCTCAGTTACTCGTCGCTCTACTCTTAAGACTGATATTCGTCGAGGAGAGGACCCTCAAGATGAGTATAGACTATTAATAATTATATCGGTTAAATAAAAGGGTTTTCGTGGATACCTATTTCAGAACGGATTTCAAAGAAAAATCGGTCGGCCAAATGCGTTTTTTCTGAACGTTGTCTTAAAGGTAAGAGCTACATGAACATTTTCTGTAGAAAACTTAATAAGACTTGTGCAAAATTTCGTGATGTATGCTAGTTAAGGTTAATTCACAAATTGATTATTATGTGCCTAAAAATATATCAAAAACGGCCGTTAATCTCAGGGATCATATAATTTGAGTAGGTAATTCTTATCAAAATAAATTTGCTTATCGTTAGGAAAATTTTATGTACAATTAGTTAAGAATTTACGATCGTGTTTTTGCAAAAATAAAATACTCGTCACCCTGACCATTTTTCCGCTCAAAATATATCTTGCGTTGACTATTAATAAGTCCCAGGGACAAACCTTTTCTCTAGTTGGAATCGACCTATACAAAAAAAAATCAGTTTGCCAACTGTATTTTGATTAACAAGAAGTAAAAATCCTGAGAAACAATATATTTTACTTACAAAAAATTACACAACGACGAACATTGATTGTGTACCTGTTTAGAGAAACTCTAAAGAGTGGCCATACAGGCCAAACCTAAAGAGTGGCCATTAATAAATTCAAATAAATTTAACTCAAATAATATCACAAATCACGAAATATACGGGAAAGGACTATGTAATCGCAAAAACGAATATTAAAAAACTCGCAAAAATTACTAAAACATGCAGAAAACGAAATAAAAAGTAAGAATTTTTAAATATAAATTAATGTTCTTTTAGAGGGTGTTAAAATTAAACTTTCAAGTTAATTTTTGAATTTCATGAGGACGTAAATGATAAAATCTTATTCGTGTTATACACACATCTGAGTACCAATCACTGGCCGGGTGCAGTCATAAAACATGTTTCACGCTGATTCATTAATCTTTTTAATCCAGAAAGTTAAGAAGTAGGTAAATTAATTTATGTTTATTTGATTACTTATTTAATGTATGTCTATTAGATGTAATAGTATTGACAAAACAGTTATTATATTAAAAATATAGACAAAAACAAATTGTATAGTAGGTAATACGAGTAGTGTAAAACAAACGTTTGTAATTTTACGTCTTAAAAAAATGTTCAACTATATTAAGAAAAACTTAGGTATCTAAATTAAGAGATGCGTCTGATTGTTATATTATAAATATTACCGCCTTTTCTCTCATTTTGATTTAACATTATACAGTGTTTTAATATAATACTTAAAACTGTTATCCTATTTGTGACTGTTTGTGAAACTCGAGTTAAGAACCAAATTTGAGGTATGACATAAAGTAATATAACGTAAATTAGATGTAACTAGCTATATATACGCATTCTATACGTTTGTGTACATTACAAATATTGGTTAAGATAATGATTTTTAATAATACATTCCATGAACTGACCGATTGAAAGAAATTCCAAAAACATTTTCAAACACGATTTGATACAATTGAAAAATTCCTTATTACAATAGATACATGAAATAAATGGCCAGAAACGGCATTTTTATTATCAACAACCATTATAATAGTTACTTAGGGGTATGTGTGAAATGTATTGTTATATCAATATAAAGCCTGTCACATATCATGTCGCCTTTTAGTTGGATATGTAAATTTAATGAAAAAAATTGTCCTAACAAGTTGTAAATATTTCTATTCAGTAACATACTTCTAAGACCTTTGGTGGTTAAGTACAAAATTATGATAGTTATCCTGCAATTCTCTAAAATCGAGAAACCGTCTTCTAAAACTTAATAGATACAAATCAGAAAAATTTGCACTGTCGTAACTTTCTTGTTATCGTCTTTATGAAACAACGACGCACAAAGGTTTCCCTAAACTTAGAAGTTTCTGAAACCCTTAACCGATTTACATATTCGTAACCAGTTTTTTATATTTACGAAATTTCCACAAAGCTTCAAAGCGGCCATGCGTCAAACACATTACTCGAGTTAGCGTCCTGTCTTTGATAAATGAAACGACAAAAACAAATGACCTACGAAACGCTAATAACATCAATATGAGACAAAGTATGGGAATTTAGTAATACTATGTACGTTAAGTATTTTAGTAATACTATGTACAATAGAGATGGGCTATTCATCGAAGGTTTTGTTGTTGTATGTTGCAATGTTAAAGGTAGTGTTGTTAATGATGGGTTCTAGTGATGTTAGTTGTGGTAGAGTACAAACTCTACGTTTTTACAGATAAAGTAACGATAAAATGGAATTAGAAATTAATACCAACAATGATAACCTAGATGTTTAGATATCAGCGTCCCAATCCGAGAGACTAAGGTTCGAAGCCTGCACGTCTGTGCACGAAGTTATGTGCAGTTTATAGTTTAACGGTGTTTGTCCGTTGTAAATATATCGAGTAGTAAAAGTGTAAATTTATCGAAAAGTATCGAATAGAATCTTGCAAGGCGAAAAGACCAATACATTGTTTGAAGGCATATTTTAGCTGTGTTAAGTGTTAATTGCATCTCAATATACTTCTACAATCAACAGGTATAATGTTACTTTAAAACTGTAAACATTTTTCCTTAATGTATTATATATATTACGCGATTTCAAAGTGACAAACTGGATGCTGGCGCGAACGAAAAATTACTAGTGTTGGTCACAAATAGTCCTAAGTAGCGTCTTTAATGTTGATTAATAACATATCAGCGCCCAATTCCCCGCTGACAACAATAAACTAACACGCTTTGAGGGGCGTGCGGCCAGAATTAAACCTGTTCATCACTCCTATCTGCGTCACTAATAACCCAAATATAACCGGGCTAGCCATTGCGGTAACTGTGACAACAGAAATAAACCCTTGCTCCGAATACCGAGGTGCAGCACGTCTGTCGCGCTCATAGTTGCACCGGGCACAATTACTACTGACGTATGTGTTTCGAAACCAATCAATTAAAGTATATAGGTATATGGACTATATATAATAACTGCTATAATTTATCTAATTCGCTATGTTTTCCGATATCTATAACGTGGGATAATTCAAACTAAGATTGAATAGGCACTGTCTAGGTAAGCGTGCTACATCTTAGACTGCACCTCGATAACCACTAAATGAGGTCACAGTCCAACTCGACCAAATTTGTAAAACATTTATCATCATGGCAATATATGAAATTCATACAAATTCGTTATCATTATTGAAATGTTTCCTTACTCCCGCTTATTCAAATATATCAGAAACAAAATATTTAATCACAGAGGAAATGACAAAAAATATACCTACACTGAAACTTAAAAATTAATGTCAGCGGATCGTACATTTATATCAAACAGACGATGTGAACGTCTCATGAAATAGAGCAAACGCAGTGTTATTTTTCCACTAATGTGTCAAAGTGATCTTTCATGATGTTCGGGGCGTTCGCAGACGCGCTGGCCGGGGGCCAACGATACGCAGGGTTCCGATGATACGACAATCATGTACTATCGTGTGCGTCAGTGCACTACGATCGTTTGTTGCATAATTCTAACGCGTGTCTGAACCGAATAACCTTCACTGACAAATGTGATTATCAAACAGAAACGAATTAACTTAATATAACAGTATATTATGGGACACAATCAAACTAAGGCTTTACGTTTTACACTCTTGACAATGAGACACAAAAACGCTTCATGATATGAAAGAATCACTATTTAAATAGAGAACACACCAGAACAGCTGGAAAATAAACTAAATACATACGGAAATTTCTAATAGCGGCATTATGTTTGCAATTTGTAACCCCCTATTATTAGGTATTACATGAATAAATAAATAAATAATAAGTAAATATCCGGATGTAGATGCAAATGAAAGATGCAGCGCGGGCTGCCATTATTTATTAGGTAGCCTAGCTCCGTGACCAAATATAAAATCGAAACCGAACGTAACCGCGAAGATTCGCTATTAATAAATAAAGTTCATCCAAATTGCTTCTAGTTCAGTGCGCTAATAAAAGTTCTGTTTATGACTCTTAATAGAGACATAAACTCTAATAATGCTTTACAGATAATATAGTCTACATGTATTTCAACACACGAAATTACGCACGACACAAATATAGCAATCGTCGCCGCGTAAATTAGTTTTGAACTTGTTATATTTTGTCGACATGTTGTCTATACTCGTATTTCGTGTCGGCAAAATAATAATAAATATTCATTATTTATTATTTTCTATACGATGAAAATACACGAACCGTCACCAAAGACCGCTAGCGTCCATGGTTAAATACAACGAACCTTTAACAAGACTAGAAATTGGTCTGGCCGATATCACATACTCGTAATAACAAGACTATTTTTTTTCAATATTTTTAATGCTTCACTGATGGATACGGAATACGCAAGTTGGTGACAGACGCATTGTTACACCTGAAGACTTAGACACAACACCCGTGAGAGACTAACAACAATAAATATCTTGAAACTAAAACTTACCGTGCCTTACCTTATCTTAGCCCTGGTGCAAATAGAATTATGTATATTGCATTATTCTTTATCAATTTCAAATACGACCGCAGTACGAACATGGATATGAATATATTATTTGAAATAATGTAAATAAGAGTCATTTGTTTTATTTCCTTTAACAGGAAAATGAAAAGTTTCTAACACGCAAGAACCTCACGTGAAAACCTTGAAAACGTAGGTACTAAGCCTGAAAGCGTCATTAATGTTCCTCATTATACTTGAACATATGTGATTTGTGTAATCTAAAATTAAAAATATTTCCGTAACAATTGCTGGTATCAAATATTATAGAAATATTAGCAGCTTATATTTAAGTTTTATTAGCATAGAAAATATACCGAGTGTGGTAATATAACAAAAGTTGTAACATTATGCTAACTTGTCAAAACAGAAAGCAATTTATTCATAAAATTTGCATAAAATGCCAACAGATGTCGCCATCAGGTTCTATTACGAATATCTAATATATAAAATTCTCGTGTCACAGTTTTCGTTGCCATACTCCTCCGAAACGGCTTGACCGATTCTCATG
>DWEM01003387.1:0-10758 GCA_018245935.1 Agara belti belti | reverse complement strand
AAACATCATCACATCCAGAACAAGTTTTCATTCATTCATAGCTGCTTTATTGGTTTTTATTGATACGATAATAAGTGCAGCAACGTATTATTGTAACGGATACATTAACAGTGAGGAAGCATATTTTTTTTAAATTACATTGTTACATTACATTACTTATTATAACTAACTGGTTACGAGCCACAGTGGCCCATTAGAATGAACACAATTACTCATTCCAGGGGATCGAAGATCACTAATAAAATAAAAACTTCATGAGTTACTATGCATATGTGAGTGTGTGTGTGCGAAGTTATTGCAAGATATTATTATTTCTTTAACACACATATTGCAGTAGTGAGGTGCTTTGCTTGTGATTCCAAAATCAAAAACCCAGGCTATCGCGTTCAAGCATATCCATATTAAACAAAACGAAGTTTATAAATGAAGGTGAAATTTAAACAAACATTCTTTTTACTCGAACCTCAAGAGTGATCACTTCGTATTTTTCAAAAGATTTTTCAACTGTTTTTCATTTATGTCGCGATAAATGCGAAGATAAAGGTGCGACAAATCGTGCATCATGCACTCCACACTCGTTTCTGTATACCGTTATATGCGACCACCTTACAGATGCTCGCGAACGTTGGCTGTTACGCTAATGTGGTCTTTATTACATCGTTATACGGTTTCACGTGAGTACCGTACGCAACTCTAACCGCAACACAAAACTGTTACCCTCATACCAGGACAAATTACTACCATGTAGTTATGCAGACTAAAGAATTGGAGGATGCAAATAATTTCGCACATGCAATGTGTACGTGAAACCGCTTAAACGCTAATAAAGAGTGTTAATTAAAGATTCTTCATACCAATGTGTGGTCACGGAACGACGCACGACAAGTTTCAATATTACTTTTTAAAAAGCGTAAACCATGTTATGGGGAAGAATTAATGTCCTAGAGATTATTTATTAAAATTAAACGTTCAGTGTTACTTATGTTATAAAATTATGATTATGTGTTTATTTTAGCCGACATGTGTGTTCTACCTGTAAAGGTAAACTTCACTTGAATATATGTACAATGCGTATTCTGCCTTCAGATCTGTAAACTGTACCACTGAATGCTTTAAACAAAAATGAATACCGTTTACAATGAAATACGTAGCATGAAAACAGAATAGTAGACAGACGTTGCAGTACTGGACATGACTGACACACAGTCGTGTCCAGTACTGCAAAAATGAAGGTACTGCAACGACTACAATTAATGAAGGAAGACGAAGAAGAAGGCTCTTTTGACATCGCGAATAGGCGGAGACACGATAGTCTTTGGAGCTCGTTGAAAGTTTTTAAGCCGCTAATGTTTGACAAGGTCTAGATTAGCCACATGGTAACAGGAAAGAGTTGCACAATGAAACAATCGAAAAATATCAAATGATCATATTTTACTTCCATAGTTATTAGGTACGCATAAATTTAGAATTTCGTCAACGCTACGTTACATTAAACTTTCCTATAAATTTATAGTTGGACGCGAAGGTGTCATTGATCGGTGTATAAATTGAAACAGGTAGCAATACATCATTATCTACCAGTCTAACGCGAGACGCCAGTGTAATTGATGTTCCCGGCTCGGGAGTGTTAAGCTTCGTCCTCACTGATCACGCAATGTTTTTTGTCTGAAGCTAATAGCAATCTTAGAAAACTATCTGATGAATAGGTAAAAATTAGTATACATTGTAATTTCCAAAGGATCTTTTATTATAACCCTATTTTTCCTGAATCCCAGATGTTATAGTGAAGAAGAAAAATATCGTAAAGAAACCTAAACTCAAAGTTCTCTAAGATGTATTAAGTCTGCCAAACGTACACTTGGCCACCATGAAAAACAATTGTCTAACACTTTGTCATTATGAGAGCAGACCGATGGTAAAATAAAAGATGAATTGAAATGAGTATCACATAATATGGATACGAGGACTTATATCACAAGTGGAATGTGTGAATGAACCTCGAGGCGACTATCAAATTAATGAAAAATGCAAATCAACGCTAGAGCTAGCTATTTTCGTTGGTTTAAAAGTTTCATATATTAATTACGAAAAAGTCATCGATTTATCAATTTTCCATTTTGCCTCATTCACTGAGCCAGAAACTTGTTTATTAAAAACGTACAGATATAAAGCGATCGGTCACGTACGGGAGACGACGCCCGTCTAGACGAACTCACCACGTGTATGATCCAGCTACCCTCTTCGAAATCCTCATAAGCTCTATTCATATTGCCACACGTACGTTCCAACATCCATAACGCTTTTCACGATGCATTGCACCAAGGTGAGGTTTCAGATTTAGCTCTTTCAAATTGTGCTACTTAAATGTATGAATTTATAACATCTTCACAGCCAAGTGCTTTATTGTTTCTCCTTTAAAATCGCTTCTCTGTCTCATTTCTACCAAATTCCGTAACAGTCCTTTAAGATATATAACCTCTGTCAATATCTATAAAATTTCATCTAAAACTATATTATGTTAATAATCCTGAAATATGAGTACTTATTATGACGTAAATGTTTTTGCGATATGTTGACTTTACGTTTATGTTGTATCCTAATTTCGAAAAGACTAACTTTCACAGAAATCTCGCAAGCAGAAAGTTCATTCACCTAGCAATTAAAGTGATGATATCCGGCTAGAAATTTCCATGTTCCATTAGCATTCCAATAGAATAGGGACAGAATTTCCTTTAAGGCCGACAAAAACATTTGTCCACATTATTAGCAATTTGTCTGTTGAGGAAATCTTTACAAAATCTTAAACCGACTTATCGAAATGTACATGACTTGTTTATTCTTGTAATAACTTCGTCTCGGTATTTGGTTACCGCGGTATTTTCGAATTCTATTAGATCATATCCTCTTTTAAATTATGTTTTAAACATTTTTAGAAGACAACCAACTCTATTTGTGCCGCGCTAACAAGACGTACGAGTTGGTGCGTTAATTTTAGTAAAGCGAAAACATATCGACCTTGAAACTTTGCAGTCATTATTCATGTAATTCAGATTCGACCGACCATCGATTGAGAGCTCCGAACGGAGCGTTGACTTCCTGTGTGTGCCTTGAAAGATTACAGATCATTGCGATGAAGAGGGTCAGGTTAGATTGGTGACGGTTACAGATAGCATGGTGTCACGAGCCGGAGACGGTCACAACGATATGTCAGAACAATCTACTGCAATTAAGTGTGACGTGAGCCCGCGTGGACCGGTACTGGTTAAAGACGTAAGCGACAGCGTGAGTGATTAGTGTATTGTAAATTATAACGTTAGACTTAATATGCATATTACTTTAGCTATGCGCGCCTTACTCTGGCAACGAAATTTTCAATTTGGTAACAGAGTGAAAAAGGAAACATAAAAATGAATAAAACCGTAATGACGTGTAACCTACACATCAACTTAGGTTGAAAATCATGTATAAGGAAAGAAACTTAAAAAAAGGTTCCGACCAACAAGTCGCTTCAACTTTGCAACTTGGATCAAGTCGATAACTGTAATTTAATTGCAGCTTAGTTCGAACCAAATAAAAGAAGATCGTAACCGGATGCAGTTTTTCATAGGCAAGTACCGTTTATAGAGCTCTTAAGTCTGTTTCCTGGTTACTTACATAGCGTAGGATAAAATACGGCGAGGTCACGACTTACCTGAAAAATAAAAGACATATAGATTAGAGCATAGATAAATACGAGATACATTCAGAATACAATGAACAGGATTTGCACGACATGACCTGCATTAGAAAGTTAGCAAAACAAGACAATTATTACATGACTTGCTGAATAGTAGACAACGGTAAAGCTGATACAGTTACATCCATTTGAACTTTTGAAGGACGTGTGAACTTGAAATCATATAAACATTTGCTAAAATATTTAATTTTATTGATGATAACTTTGATGATCAGCTTAAGTTAGTGCCTTTTGGATAGTAAAGACATTCGAACTTACAAATACATTATTAAAAAAAAATTTAAGACCAATATGTTGCTAATGTTTTTAACAAATAACCAAGAGATCGCGGTCTTTGTGCATCGAGATTGCTTAGGTTATTATTCTATTGTTAAAAATGTTTCCAAAAGTCTAAAGGGCAAATTAGTTTTTCATAGTTCAAGTACTTTACGAGATAAGATTAATTATTAAGATTGCAGGTGGTGTTTGCGTATTCAAAAGTCTTTTAACTAGCGGAGTCCATTACATCCAAGGGCACACTCTTGCGAGTAATTCGTGACCGTAGGAATGATGTGATTGTTCGGTTTCATTCCGCGCATTCGATTTACGGATCAAGTACAATTCGGTGATGTAACGTCAAGGTCGCGTTACAAAACTTATGGAACCATTACTTTAGACGTTTTCTCGGGGGAATCGATAGCGTATTATTTGACGTTGGATTGGTAGTTTGTGCTCACACGGCATACTAAAGCATTCACTGAAAGCATCACAAACTTACTATTGGGTCTAAACCATCCATTTCTATGTCAAATTCCATGCATGTAATGATAAAAGAAATCTGTTCTTTGTTGTTAATCTATTTGCCTTTCCTCTTACGGAAAGTTTATAGCAAATGGCCAGCAATATGTTATCTATTTCTCATTATGTCCTCAAATAAGGATTGTGATAATTATGGGATAAATATTGTCGCGATCGAGTCCCGAACGTATCTCCGGCCATTGCGGCGTCATTTGCTATCCTTGATCACGGTGTTCTCGACAAAGCGTCTGCTGTTTTCTTTTCTTTTCTCTCCACATTTAAGGCTTCGGGCAAGGGACGCGATAAAGGAGGAATCCTTTATTTTATAAGACGCTCAATAGAAAGCTCTTCGATTCAACGTTTTGTCGCTATATCGTTTTATGGTTTATTATCCAAGTTATTTGAGTAGGCTCTTCGGGTTTCGCGTTTCGGTTTTTATTTCGCTATTCTTTGAGCAGCTATCAGATTACATTGAAAGTGCAAATTTTTTATAGGTTGCCATTCGGTTAGCGCATACTTAAATATTAACAATTGATCACCGAAAGCCTGTAATGTCAAATATCATAAGCAAAACTTAAAACAAAATCGTTAACTTGATACAAATACCGTCTTCGTCTCTAGCACAGCATAGTCACCGTCTACTTTGACTGTTGACTTCGATAATCATCAATCGTGACCAAAAAACCCAAATGACTATACCCCGAGATCAATTCATTGCGAATCGTGAACAAAAACGTCTTAACTGTTTCGAGGAAGTCGCACAATAAATACATTTCGACATCTTGGTGGAATGTCTCCAGATGTTGGGCCCACACAGTTTGGAATGCGCTGCCTACGCGACGTACTTGTTGGACATCAATCTGAAACTATTGTCATTGGACACGACCGTTGTAGCGTGTCGCTGTGTTTATTGCCACCGATATTGCCATTTGATCTGAGCTACTCGTCTGAATATCAATTTGAGCAACAATGTATTATAATCCAAATAATGTTCGTAATATTTAAGTGCCATAAGAAATGTTCAATTCATTGTCATTCGTTATTACAAGCCTTTCTTTGTGAAATTGTAGTTTTGGACATCTAAACTATTGTTTCACTTATACAGTATTTTCTGCCGAAATAATTTATTGTTGTACTAAGTCTAAAAAGCTTTCTTCTGCATTGCGACATAATCCGTCTGTTACGTACATTAAATAATCTAGTTTGCTTAAGTCAGTCTTAGAAATAAAGAGCTTTTCATCGTTGTTACGAATTTAAAATTGTTTTAACGTATTGTAAGATTATATTTTATTTTAGGGATTTACCACAGTTTTATATATACACATATGACTATGTTATGTTTGCCTATAACTTGAGCATTTACACTTAGCACATGGCCTGGAAATGGAAGCTTAAGCTCAGATCTCTTATTTCGTGATTTACTGCGTCAAGTCACTGAATAGTAGGTACTGCAGAAATATTTATTGGAAATACGAATTCTATTTTCTCGTCCGTCTAGACGGTCAATTTGCAGCCCTTCTTTCCGCTTTTCGTGGTACTGCGACCTGCGTTTGACAGTATCAATATCGTTTATACATCCAGAGGGTTCCGTACTTGCTTCGATATAAATATTTTTAACAATTTTCTTTCAGCGAACACAACTGAGTGGAACTTTTATTCAGTTGGCTAACGAGCGTACTGCTTGCTCAGCGGAAGCACTTTATGTACTTTTTTATCTTTACACTGGCCACATTCCCCCTTTTAAATTCAACAACAGTGAATCTCACCATTTAAATTCTTTTGACATTATAGAACTTGAGAATACATTTTAGACAATTTCACTGCAAATTAGGCTTTTGTTGAATTTTTCTTTCGGAAGTGTCTCTCGAGAATCTTATTACTTCGTCAATAGTTTTCGTCTATTGTATGGAAAGTTTCACGCTAGCACTAAAAGTTGCGTGGGACTTTTGGGCCGGTACCAGACGGCTAACGCAAAAACTTCAGCTTCGAGGTCACGTACCTACCTAACTATTTCGGAAAGTTTCCCATTTGATGGCTCCGATCGGAACGGGAAAGCTGCGCACTCTTAATGAGATGGTGTATCGTAAAAGGAATCCGAAGGCGATATAACGCGAACTATCTCCGATGTTCCGATTCTTCTGACTGTACGACGCAAATCACTTTGGAAACGAGCCTTCGCGTCCAGGTGTCGTAAAAAAGCGGCAGACTATTTCACCGTAGGGCCCAAATGTTTTAGTGGCACTCGTAAAATGGAAGCGGTGTAAAATTCACGCATTGTACCGCCGTCCATCTTATATTTATGACTGCCGTGCACGCGCGATGGTATCTACACGGAATGTCGAACGTTTCATACTCGCAGTTGCATTATCTACAAAAAAATTGCTGCAAGCATTATCGAGTAACCTGATCCCAGTTAAAGACAGTCAAACTAACACTTTCTTACGAAGGTTCTTAGGATTTTTAAAAATCAAAAGAAAACAAAGTCTTATTAGAAAATCAGCTTACACACAAGATCAAAGGTAAAGTCATAAAATATAAAAATCATTAGCTCTCTGTAGCTTTTGAATGGTGTAATTGTTTCAACTCAACATGTTATAATGCAATTTTCTTTTCGTCAACTGGCGATTCGGTTAAATGGACGCGTGACTATATGCGAAGGTACCTAACGCATGACGCAGCCACAAAAAGAGATTTGTCTCCGGCGTTAAAAAAAACATTACACGTCATGTTCCCCGTTCGACACGTTTTGAGAACGTTTTGTGGTCGTAAAAACGTTTGCGTAAAAGTCCGCTTTCAATCGCCTACACCTGAAAGACTCAGACAGTTTTTTCAATTGTAGGCACATTGCAGAACTGACCAGTATTTTTTTAAATATGTACGACGATGATGCCAATATTGTATTAAGGTATAACAAAAAGGTAGAATTCAGAAGATCCGAAGTTATATTGCCATTACCGTGCAAGAAAACGCGTCAATCGGAAATAAGGCTAATACTTGTGATGAATATGAAAATTGCCAAGCGTCCGAAATACTTTGACCGTTTTGAACGTGTGAACATTGTACTAGTAGTCTACAAAGAAAACTAAAAGCATTCAATCAAAGCGTATAGAAATTAAGAGCTACAACGAAATTTTCCAGCAGTCGAATAGATTATGTTCATTCTTATAAATAAATTCCGAATGGTTTGGATATAAAAAGGAACATAGGAATGGAATATATCATTTTTATGTCGTAGAGGTGTGGTTTGGGTGCATCGTAAATTATTACGTTCATTATTCCGAGAACACAACGGCGGGGAAAACCAACTCAAAGGAATTAGTGTTAGAATGAATCATAAAGACGGGAACATTAATATAGGCAGGTACTGAAATGCAATCGTATAAACATTTTATTAAAATTTCACGAAACCGTGCCCATTGATACATCGATGCACTGTTTAAAGTTTTATTGAACGGTGCGTTGTCGTGATTTTAACATGTATATTAGATTAATGAAGAAATGTCGATACAATTTGTTTAAGTCGGAAATGACAGTGCCCGTTTAAATTGAATAGAGGACCGCTATTTCAGTCTTTGTATCGCTGAGAACTATTTATTGTTATCTATTCCGATTTACCTATACAAAGCGCTTTGTGTTATCGAAGTGTATTTCATGTGACTGTTTACGTTCAAATTTCTTCATCGTTGTCCAAGACAATTTTAAATGTGTGAAACTGTACACGTGTGACTGTGATAATATAAATGAAAACATTATAAACCAGATTCCCGTTGTTTAGAAATCTTAAGTATTCCAAAATCTACCGTTTATGGATTTTTACGGTATAACATTCATTGTTATATAAATACGTTGAGTAAAACTTTACAACTTTTATTACTGATCAATGCAAGATACGACATAGATATTGTTTATGCAGGTTAAAACACTTGTCTTACTCTTCGCTAACATCATTCGTATTTGTAATCAAAGAATTTGTATTCTCTCAGACATCATAACTAAAATTACATAATCAAAATAGTAAATGATTTTATTAGCATAACATTAGAGACTCACGTTGATTGAAGTTTTAGTTTGTCAACTACAATTGCAACAGGCCAGTTCTTCAAATTTTCCACTCCAGAGAGCTGACGCCTGGCACGCACTACTAACTTTACCAGGTCATCATAAAATTGATATTCCTAAATGCAATGGTGAAGAAAAACGTTTTGAGAATACCTTGTAAAAAAAAATTTAAGGCATGAGAAATTAGCCAATTTGCACTGGACTAGCGTAAACGATAGCGGCTTTCAACGTTTCCCGATAAAATACGTCAAAACTACGATAAAATGATTGATTTATTTACGCACGAATTACTTGTGACTATCACAATTTATGTCTTTATCGTCCACTCAAAAGTCGCTCGTAACCTCGTCGTACGAGCCAAGCACTCGGTTAAATGGCTGTTAATATTCACTGTCACTGCTAGAGCTTGTTACGAGCTCGGTGTGTTATTAAATAAAAAGGCGCCAATTATAAGGCTCCAGTGGACAATTACTGCGGCTATCGGCGCGTTGTTAGGGCGCCATGCGATCGCGCTTTGATTGATATGGCGACTGAGAGTTAAGTAGGGCTACGTATCGTACTTATAGTACATACACATTGAAATGCTAATATTGATGATACTGTAATTAAATTTACATTTCGCAGAACGATAACACAAATTACATAATAACTTTATTGTACTAGTGCCAACTAAACGGTACTCCCTGTAAATCTTGCTAAAATTCCAAAATCATCTCTATGTATCATCAGAAATAATATGGAAAACGCCGGAGGAAGACTGAAAACATATCCGCCAATTACACAATAACACGTTTAGAAACAATTAAACAGGATATAGAAAGAAAAAACTTGTAAGATGGATTATTGTAAATAAAATAGTTATGATTCACCAATACACAAGCATCAAAGTCTTCGTCGAGTACGTAGAAGGTATATCAGGTCTTGTTAGCAGCCTGGTGGTGTTTTATAAGGAAATATAATTCAAAGATAGGTCGTTTAATGTCAATACATGTCCTCGGTAGAGTCGGAGCACTTTTTGCACCTTTCGATTTTACAGTACCCACTGTTGGAGGATGTTAATTCGATCGAATTCATGAATGGACTTAATAGAGTGAGTAAAAAAATTACCAGGAAACGGAAGCGTGACGACGAAAAAAAATTTGAATCAAAAGCCTTGCAATTACGTTTTATTTGATTTCGTCAAATGATTTGATTGATCTCTTTGAAATGTAGATTCGGTTAAGAATTCGATTTTGATTCTGGAGAGGGATGGTCAGAAATTTTGAATTATCACAAAAGAAGACCTTCGATAGGAACAGAAATACTGCGTTTCTACATATTTTAACCATTTTTATTTGTTATTTAAAAAAAATATTCATTCATTCATTGTGGAATTTGTTCTGCACGTAAAGACATGAATTAATAGGTTAAGTATCTATCGTTTAACACAAGTTAAAAACAAGAAACAGCAATTATTAATCTGTGGCTATCGCGAACATTGATATTACCTATTTATTTCAGAAGCCAATTTTTTCAATATAGTTTTTAAAGTTTAAAATCAAAGAAGTTAAAATCCCAACAAACAAACAGAATGCCGATAACGTAAGTCCTTTATTTCTTCCCTAGGATACATTTACTTTAAAATATTTTCATCCAGCTCGAGTTCACTAAGAGTGGAGGCTTCCTGTCACACTCGAAAATAAAGCTGCTCTGTCTGTTGGAAGTGTCGGAGCGTAAGCCACATCGCTGCAATGCGGTTGATTGCGATACGACTTGTAATATTTGCGACATTTCTAACACGAAGCGAGGGCTGTACGAATACTGTTACAAAGTAATTTTGTTACTAACTGACATCACTTTTCCGAAATACGATTAACTTTAACCTCTAATAGCGATCGTTGTTTACTCAAGAAATTCAAATTTCGAATGAGTTCTCTTAAGACTAAAACAAATAAATCTTCCACTTGACCAATGACTAATTTCTCAGTACGTATTAAGCGTATATCTCTGCCTTCAAATGAATCAACAAAAACATAGTCGTGTCTGAACCCTTTTCATTTGATAATAATAATGATGACGGCATATTGTTCGATCAATTGGAACGGCCCCACATAATTACATAACGTAGGTATTATGTGTACCTACACTATTTTGTCTTTCGCGACTAATGAACGAAAATTATCGCCACAAATCGACTGTACTACTAT
>DWEM01003386.1:0-10758 GCA_018245935.1 Agara belti belti | reverse complement strand
ATTTCAAAAATTCTTTCACCATTTGAATGCTACATTATCACTGATCAATATAGGCTATACTAGCTTTTGCCCGCGACATCATCCGCGTGGAATAGTCTCTTTTGCAATAAAGGTATCCTAGGAGATTAAAATGCTGCCCAAAGTCACTTTTCCACGCGGACGAAGTCGCGGGCAATAGCTAGTCATTTATATAGAAGAAAATATTATTAAAAATAATACCATTTATATATAGGAAAAGTAAACTGTTGTTTTCTTTTCGCTACAGAGAATAATATTTCGCTTCGCATGTAGGTTATTTAGTGTTTATAGTTTGTATATTTCAAAGTAACAACGTGGACTGAGGTCAACATGTGACATTGACACGCAAAGCTTTACACTGTCAACAAACACGGGTAAACCCAACAAAAAGAAAAACAAAACCCACAAAAAATACTCTTAGAATCCAAACTGAAAAGTCTATGGACGAAATGGGCTTACCATTATAACAACAACAACAACAACATGCCATCACGCCAGGTCCCTAACGGGGTAGGTAGAAAGCACCGAATGCCATATATCTCTGTTCTTACACACCTGACGTGCTTAATAATAATAATATTAATAACTGGGACACTTCCACGCGTGGGTATCTGATTCCAAATTAGGCAATTTAATGCATCTGTTATATATAAATAAATACATACGATATAATACTTATATAGATATTTTTATTACACCCAGATACAAAACAAATAAATGTGTACAATAGACAAATGTTTATCCGGAGTGGGATTTGAACCTACGACGTCCGGTCTTGCAGTCAGGGTCTCTAATCACTTGATCATAAGGCCGGTTATTGTTTTCTTTATGCGTATTTATTCCAAAGTCGCTTTAACTTATGTTACAGTATATTGGCATAACTTTCTGTTCTGGCGTTTGCTGCTCAAACATTTTCCTTGCAAACAAGCGCGGGTAAGTACTTATGTATGTATGTTGTAAATATCCTCGTCGCCTTTCCCCGACAGACCGTTTACTCGGGGCACTTATAATATGTGCCTCGCAAACATCGTGTGTTAATATTTGAGCCAATGTATTGTTTCGAACGAACACAATATTAACGCTTAGCTCTTGACATTAAGGATTGATTTGTGTTCTGTGATACTCGATTTGTATGATCATACAAAATATTGTTGACATTGCTTGCATAAATTTGAATTTGGAATACCTTTAAGGTTTTAGTTGACTTACATGTAAAATTTTGTAGTTAAAATATGTGTACACTGTGCTTTATAAAATGGTTACTAAAACAAAGGCTGTTCGTTCTATGCTAAGGCCTTAGCTCTTTTCAGACCGAAAGGAGGCTCCTGTTTATAGTGGAGAGTGAATACAACCTTATTTGCAATGATGATGTAATATTCGGTTCAAAGCAAAAACATTGTTAGTTTTTCTATAAAAGACAATAATTTTCAATCGCATTCAACAATTTCATGCGCTGGCTCACTTTTATACCGACTTACGGCCACATAAAAGGAGAAATAGGGAGGAAGAAGAAAACAACCCCCTAATATCTTCCGACGTAACGGTTCCCTAGAGGCCTCTTAGATAGAAGCAACTTGCAGTATTAGGTATCAATCGTACAGAGAACAAGTAACTAGAAATAAATCGTTGAAGAAATAAAATTATATGACGTAATTTTGCATAAGTTTTCAAAACTAATTTAATAGAAAATGTGTTTTATTACGGATATAAAAAATATCTTATTTTGCGCGCTTTGGGGGTAAGAACGACTCGTATGCCGTGACGGCGTACGGCATGACGCTCTATATGCCGTCACACGCTCTCTCTGGTCCCGTGTCCGTGACGCGTACACTACATACTTAGTTGCTTTACAAATAAACCGTAGGCTTTTATTTATTTTATTCCATATTACTTTCTTGGATTTATATAAGTTCTTCCAGTAAAGATCAATTGGATGTTACACATCTCATGATATTTGTATATCTTTACATCAATCGCTCCTGTATATTTGTCGTGCATCAGCTGATGCTCGAGCAACGAGCGGAGAGGACGCAACGCGCTGAAATTAGATTCTGTTCATTTCAAAGTTTTATGTGCTTTATATTTTACATATTAAGATTGGACAGCTTTATACATCTGCAAGGAAAACTAGATTTCAATACAATTTTATTACCCACCCTTTTATTGTCCCACTGTTGGACACGGGACTTCGGTATAAGGTTTGATTCTGTAGTGGTAGATGTTAGCCATGTGTGATTTGATAGACTTGATCTCAGAGGCACGTAAACAAAGGAGAGATCAGCAATATTTTTAATATAAACATTTTTATTTCGACTAACAACACCACGTTAAGGCAATCCATTCGAAATACATTTATTGGAAACCTGCGACCATCGAAATTGTGTTTAAGGTCGTGCTTTATAGACAATTTCCTCGCAATAACCTACAATTTCATCGAGTAGAATTCAGTTTCAATAGCCAATCGGAAAACTTCGAAATACTGGGATGTTTTTAAAAATAAATCCTCACATTTCGATGAATAGAACTTGACGTGTAGTTTGATATATCTGGACTTAATGCCATTTGGGTCAAACGCAAATTGAATTTCGCAATATCACAGATGTAATTGATAGAATATCGTTTACAAGCGATATTTAAATATGATTACTATAAATACATGAACGCTTGTCTTTACGAGTTATTTGGATGAAATTGCTTTTCAACGACAAAAAAGCGTTCTATTGTTGTACATACATATCAACGAAAATGCAACCAAAACAGGTACGCGTCAATCTCGCGCTAGATGCAACGTAGGGTCTTGACCACATAACTTGTTTGCAATAGCGCTGAGTAATGTGTGAACATTGATTTCTCAGTTTACCATCACCAGTTTTGGTCAGACCCACCCTCGCTGATAAGGCCGATATCGACTGCACCTTTGTCTTCACCTATGAGATCATTTTAAAACAGTCCAGAATGTCATTCGGTCCCAAAACACTTATGTAATATTTTATCATGTGATTTCGGAAAAAAAATGTTGACATACAGTGTGTTTACGTTTCTAACGGTTTTCGCCGTTTCTATAATCGCCACGAACAATGTCGAAGGGTGAGTAGGCTTAAAGACTGCTTAACTTACAAATTGGTACATTATTAAAGTGTTCAGTTTTGAATTCGTCAAATACATACACTAATACCTAGCAGTGACGGCGTAATTGTCTAGACTATATATCCATACAGTCAAGCCTATGTCCCTATGAGGCATGGTCTAAGGATCTCCATCGGCTATGGTTTTCAGCTACTTTCGTATTTTCTACCTTTATCAACCCATCAGGTACCGTCGTAGTCGCTCGTCCACTTGCACTACTCTTTACCTGGTCTTCTTCTACACATGGTAGCGAAGCGGTTTCACGGGAAACGTTCGGTTTTCGATTTTGATTTGGTTGTGTGAGTCTATCTATGAACGTCGTTAATTTTACGAAGTCATCTTATATTTGAACTCGCTGTAATGGATGTTATCGATGGAAAATCACGCGTGCCGCACAGTTTTTCGTAATGGTCTTTGTGACTTATGAAGTATGTCGACCCGCATTCGGTCAGCATGGTTCGGCCTGGCGTGAACCCTGTTTGTTCAGATATTTGTACCATAGTGGAACGATTAAATGATTTGATAATGACGGTAAGATAAGAGAAAACATCAATTAGAAAAAGTAAAAGGTCACCGTCTTAATATTTTTGAAAATCTATACTAACTAATACATTCTCATTCCAGATCTCAACCAACTTTACAAAGAACCGTAGAATCTCTTTTTGGACAAAGGTCTGAGGTAATTTATCCAGGGGCGTGTAAATTGATACGAGCATCTAACCGCCAGTCGAGAATGTGCAAGAGAGAGCCCGGTCTTGGATCCGTGTTGAAAACGGCCAAGACACAAGCTATCACCGCGTGCGAAGAGGCTTTTCAATACGACAGGTGGAATTGTTCCCTTATATTCAATAGGAAGGCGAAAAGGAGTATATTCAACAAGGTCTTCAGGGAGACCGCTTTTGTGCACGCCCTGATCGCTGCGTCGATAACGCACGCGGTAGCGAAGGGATGCGCATCCGGGGAGCTATCTAGGTGCTCGTGTGTTGGAAGCTTTAGAAACGTCAGCTCACAATGGAAGAGCGGCGGGTGCGGCGACGATTACAGATACGGAAAGAGAATAGCGAAGAATTTTCTAGAACTAAGATACGCTGGAACGGACCAGATTGCGGAGATACTGAAACAAGACGTAGGCATCGGTATCGATTCGATCGGCGAGCAGATGCGGGAGGTTTGTAAATGTCACGGATTCTCTGGATCATGCACGACCAAGACGTGCTGGAAGCGACTCGGCCCATTCAATTCGGCGATGGGACTGTTGAAGAAGCACTATCATCACGCGATCAAGAAGAAGATCGTCAACTACACGACCAAAAGGGCGATATCGCCGAAGATTAGGAGACGGATGGAGATAAGCAAGAACAGTTTAGTGTACTTGCAGAAAACGCCGAATTTATGCGTGAGCACAAGCGGTAGGGTGTGCAAGGACAGACATAACTGTGCGACGCTGTGCTGTGGTCGAGGTTACGTTGTTTCGAAACGATCAGTGAGTTCCAGGTGTAGATGTAAAATGGTGAACTGCTGTGTTGTTCAATGTGATACGTGCGTTGAAGAAGTGGATCAGCTTACGTGCAAGTAATCTTAAAAACAAACGGTATCAGATGGTACATAACATCTTTTAATATCGTTTAATGAGCCATAGCTGTATATTAGGTCAGTACCGCAAACGTCGGAAGCCTGGGGCATAGTGCACCACGCTGCCTCACAAATTGAAACTGATCACAGTGCTCTCTAAAACACCAAGGCTCATGAAAATTTGCCACTATCGATCACATAGAATTAGTATATAAATATTCTTTATTTATCAATGATGCAATAAACAAGAAATTGTCATTACTTTCATATCTATCTATCATCGTTATGAATTAATTTTTGTACTCGACATTTAACAGTTAAATATAATCTACGTAGATTCTTATTATTGGCTCATTAAGTTTAATGTCACGTTGGCCCTTACATCGGTAAATTACGGAACCTTTTAAGACTTCCGAAGTCATCTTTATTCATGCTTCATAAACGTAATCTTGCAAATAAACAAAATATACCCTCGCTTGCTGATTTATAGGCACATAAATCTTTACATTATGAATTTGTCTGTTTCATTATTGTCTTTGTTTGGAAATTGTGATCCGATTTTACAAAGCATACTCCCTATAATTATAATCATAATAATTTAAGAGTTATTAAATAACAATACGTTATATTTATTTAATTTCAGTGTTCATATTTATTTATAAGGGCAAAAGTTTGTTTTTGGATCTAATTAGGTAATCAGCTTATACCTAAGCTACACCTACACCTACTATATATATGAACCTGAAAAAATATTGAATTAAATAAAAGTTTTATAATAAGTTCATTGTTTCCCATACTTTATGTTAAGGATCCATACTATGTATTATCGTTTATTCGGTTTTGTCCTTATGAATTGTTTCAATTAAGTTTAATGTATAAGTAGATACTTAGATTTTAGCAGTATTATTTTGAAGTCAGAAAATTTTTTTTACAGATCTTACTAATGGCATCTATAGCTCGAGTTAGATAACTACAACTTTAGTAAAAGTTTGACAATTTGTCGGTAGGTGGCGGTGTTTTATATTAATAACTGTTGTTTTACACACTCAACAAATTTTGAATCCCTATTTAAGCGCTGTACATTATCTGATTCATATTAAATGAAAAAATATGTAGTTTTACGACTAAAATCTGAAAAACATTTATTTTAGTGACATCTTTAGTGTTAACTTTAAACTATGCATGGGTTACAAACAAAATATTGTGCTAGTTAGAAAATATGTTTGTAGATGTCGCTTTTACCAATTTCTAGAATCAATGTCAATATTATTGATACTATCTCTCTTTCCAAATACATCGTTTTGTTTTTATTTCATAAAATATAAAGTTCGAAGTCAATACGCATTACCTTCATATCTGGATTCCTGGCAGGCAGTGGAGTTTAATTTGTTACTTACATTTTGTTGCGGCGAATCGCGCGAACTAAGATGCACAGGAGATAAGATCATCTGAATAACTTATGTCGATCGCGAAATACTATATGCGTGGAAAATTTAAAAAGTAATAAGCATCAACCGGCCAGCTATATTTAACAATGCTTTCGACTTTATGAAATTAAAATGATACCATTAGTATGTAAATACCAACCTAATATTGTACGGGTGGAACATTATATAGTTAAATATTTGTAATAAATGTTGTCTAGAAATTTTATTAATAAAGTTAGCGGGTTAAAAAAATTATACGAAAATTTAAAGGTAGGTAAGCAACATTTCGATCTATATATTTAACAACGTGTTATGAGGCACAATAAACACCAATATGTACTACAATCGTGTTTCCCATTTGCTCGAATAGAACAATTATTGTGATATATTGCGAAAATATCTGCCAGTATTTAACCGATGATACACCTGACCTGTTCTTCAAACCCTGGCGGTGCGGAAGTACAGTTGCTTTGACTTCCATCTTGAGAGCCAAGCCACGGTTATTTTAATTAAAATTATTTTAAATTCTTGTAATTAAAATTTATATGAACCAGTATGTAAGTCAAATGTATTTTATATATATGTGTGACTATATAGTTACACATATTCCTAGATTAATTGAAGCAATAGGACGCAAACAGAAGATTAATATATCAATGGATCAACGCGATCTATGAGTACCTAAACAAAACAATTTTTAAAATTTCGTAAAACCTGCGTCCGATATATGGAAAAACCAAAGTGTACCCAGCCCTAACCGTCCATCTAAAATAATAATCACTAATGAACAACATGGGTTGTATTACTGACCTAAAGATCAATCTACCTTATTATTATGACGCCTATAATTGACCCATAACCATTAAGGCAGACCACAAAATTGCGGTTTGTTTTTGATGCCAACTCACATAATTACAAGGGTTATTAACTGAAAAAGTTCAAAAAACAGCAGCGTTGAGATTTATTTATTTATTGACCTCGGGCGAGGGCCCTTACTAATGGTCCGTCTCGAACGAGAGAGGTATTACGTCTTTAGTGCTATTTTGGTTATGGAACATAGCCGAGATATAGCGAATATGTGAAAATGACTATACGATATTTAGCAATAACTTTTGAATTTTGTTTTACCTGTTGTGGTCTTCCTCTGCGCTATTGTAAAACTTCGGGATCTCCATGCGAAACGCACTAGTAATTGTTAGATAACCATCGAATTTACAGTGAATAATGAAAGGTTGAACTGATTTTTAATTAGCCTGCGTGAGTTATCGTAGTAACACAGCAATTGGCTAGCCGAGACAATACCAATAAAAATTATGTTACCCCGCCCAATTACAGACTATTAAATAAAACTTTTTATTACACAACGCGAACCTCAGTGGACGTTAATTTTAATTTGGTTTTTTTTTAAATTTATGTACTAATATTATTAGTAGCTCAGTTCATTAAGAGCGATTTTATATCGATTCATTATTTGCCATATTCAATGGAATTTTTAAGACGATATGTGATAATTATTATCGCGATTTTACGCATGTTATAGGTACAATCGTAAATTTGAACTTTAATACATGTTTTGAATTATTTGGCGTAGAGCTTATAGAATTTAATGTAGAGCTTATAGAATTTAATGTAGAGCTTATAGAATTTAATGTAGAGCTTATAGAATTTAATGTAGAGCTTATAAAATAATTTGCGAAGTAAATATTCGAGTTTTTAAAAATATAATTACGAACCACTGAACACGTTGTAACTGGCACCATCTTATAGATGATCGCTTACGTGCGTATAAAATAAAAGGGCATCGGCATTGGCTGTGCACGCGAGCGCAATCTCCTTTGAGCGAGCATCGCACGCACCGCGGCCTCCGAATGGAGATACGTAACTGTAATTTTGTCACAAACAAACAAAAACGCATTTAGCCATCCTACACCCATTGTGAGGAGATTAAACGGACATACGCCATTCAGGAGGCAGGTAAGTGAGCAAATGTATCGGCGTTAGTATATATCACACCGTACTTGTTTCATATTAAGAGTCAAGCGATAATTTGTTTAAATATTCAACTGCTCTCGTGGTCGACTGGTCGCTTGTTCTGTGTCTGGTCGTAATAAAAATATCATTAGCATTAAATTGCCTAATTTGGGATCAGATAGCCGTGTGTGGATTTGTTCCCAGATATTATTATAGACATAGATAGTTTTAATACTCTCACTTTGTTTAAGCTTCGAACGTCTTCTATCTTAGTATATTTACGTAAAATGTTGCTTAAATAAATGGAACAACAATTTAATAATGTTATATGCACTATCTGGTTTACTGCTTGCAAATCTAGTTATCGGAATTTTGAAATATGTTTGCCAACTTTTCCTACGGTTTAGAAACTACACAGTTTTTCGCACCAGCATCTGAGAGAGACAATTGCTATCCTTTAGCAAAGTTTATATAAATTCAACTATCAAGTACTATAGACACAATAGAAATAGGTGGTAAAACATTGTGTTCTGTTTTCGTCTGCGGAAGAATCACGCTATACACGAGGCAGTCTAACAGAGTTCTCAGGAAGTATTTAACATGTCTATGACATATCCTAAGTAGAAAAAATATTTAAATATATTGGTCACAGAGTATGGATGCAGACTTTCTCCGTTACCTAACTTTATCATTTTAATAGCTATTTGAATTGATATATTAAACCCTCAATATAGCTGAGGCAGTCACCGTACCTTGAGAATTCACAATAGTATATATACGCAGAATTTTTTGGCAGAATCAATCGCATAGCATCTGCAGTGGAACGCACGTCTCATGTCCCTATGCACATAATTGGTAGCATTCGGTCCGGCGAGGGATGATGTAATCTCCTTTGTAACACCCGTAGATCTTTCTTGAGCGTTCTGTTTAAGTTTTTTAAGTTAAGAACGCAGTTCGCGATACTTGGCCATGCTATTTTTGTATAATTATCTTTCATCGTTACGGGCAAATGCGCTTAGTTACTTAGCGTTATTCGCTTATAATACGAGATAAGTTTACCTGATGGTGTGATCATTACATTCTCAAAGTCGACGTGTTGTTAGCTCTCGATGAATGAATTGTAACATCTTATCTATACAAGGTTCAAAATTTCATTTCCCTTATAAATACGTATAGAAGAGGAATGAAATATTTATCTATGATACTGCAGCGCTTAATCACGTTTTAGCGGTTGTTAATGGATTGCTACAATCATACCGTTACTTCCTTAGTATCTTCGGACTTGAAGTGACTAAGGTTCTTGAGTCCGATTTGAGTACATGCAAATAGCGTGACACTGATTTGACCATTTAATAAGGGCGCTGACAAGACTATTTTTAGGGAAATGCATTATAAACCACCTACTGTTGACAAATTATAAATAACTAATGATTAAAATAATTTCCTTGCTGATAGACGCATAAATATAGATTTTTGTGCGGATTGTTAGACTTCCAACTAGATATTTATATTATTTAATTATTTATTTATTTACATTCTTTATTGTACACCTTTATATAATAAAAGTCGCAAAGGGCGAACTTGATACCTGATGGCTTATATCATTGAGAAATGGATCTTAATTAATATTTGTATTAAAATGTTTTGCAATTGCTCTGGCTTACCCCTGCTTGCATTCACAAAAAAAGACACCCAACAACTCTTTCATCTTCGCGACACATTAAATAATATTCCAGCTACCTCACGAATAGTGGGTATAGAAATTCTCTTGAACAAATTACACATTGAGTACTTAACCCTCTCGGCTCGTTTAGTAGCCATGAAAGCACGGTCGTTTTCCGTTTCAATGACTCCTCAATAACATCCTCGGACCCTCGAGAGCGTACTGGAAAAAAATCCAAAATGTGTGAGGCAGGGTCCCTAATTATCTATAGCAATGATTTCAACTGTTAACATCATTGTCAAAACGCTAAGTAACGGCCGGAGAATACTCGCTTTGTTTACTAATCCCGCCAGTGCTTTTGACAGTTCTTTTAAACCAAATAATTAAGTTTTAAGCATCACTTCGGGCTGGTTTTTTAGTTTGTGCAGCAATTGCGATTGCTATTTTGTTATATAAAACGCTTGGGTGGAAGTATTACTTGCGATTTCTAAGTAACAGACACCGGGATTTCTTGTGTAGTCTTTGTTCTTTGGTGGTTGTGAAATAAAAACACATTACAAGTATTTAAGTATTTTAATGGATGCTGTCATATTTTGAGATGACAATTTGTTGAATGTCAGTTTTCATATAAGTAATATGAAGTACCGTTTACTCTAATGGTTAGGGAGTCTGATCGATAGACAGGAGATATTGGGTTCGATTCCACATTGGTCACCAAAGGACAGGCTATGCCTACTGTGCAATTAGAGAAGAGAGAAGATATAATAACAAAAAAGGTCACGGTTTTATGTTTGTTTTGAATCTTCCATGTGTGTCAATTTTCATGTAATAATTTAGCGATAGTAAATATTTAATGAATTTTTACATTCCATTTTCTGAATTTGTACGCCGTAAAAGGCAAATAATGGCTTGGACTAATAATCTTGTAACATCTTTATATGTATGTACCCATATTTGTACAAATAAACGTCTTTGTCTTTG
>DWEM01003385.1:0-10758 GCA_018245935.1 Agara belti belti | reverse complement strand
GCTTTTGCCCGCGACTTCGTCCGCGTAGAAAAGTGACTTTGGGCAGCATTTTAATCTCCTAGGATACCTTTATTGCAAAAAAGACTATTCCACGCGGAAGAAGTCGCGGGCAAAAGCTAGTATAGCCTATATTGATCAGTGATAATGTAGCATTCTAATGGTGAAAAAAATTTTGAAATCGGTCCAGTGGTTTTTGAGCCTATTCGTTACATACACACACACACATACACAAATATTTCCTCTTTATAATATTAAGTATAGATATAGATTAAATCGAATATAGCCATCGAAAAAAAACAGAGGCTTAGAGAAATGCAATATTAGATTTACGGTCTTGGTTTAAAAAAAAATGAATTAACACTAACTGTCACATATATTTGGCATCGTCTGGAATACAACTACACCGTTGTAATTTTCCAACAATATGACGGTTTAAACCCGCAATTTCGTATTACGTGCTCGCTGTGTGTTTGTGTTTATTTTGTTGGCGTAACGGCTTTGTTAGCGGTGCCTTCTGTAGCTGTGAGAGAAATACGAGTCGAGAACGTCAAAGTGAAATGAAATGAAATTCGTTGTTTACAAGCGTGTGGTTTCGAGATGATGTTTTAATTAAAAATATTTACACAATACATGTAAAGTTATCTTAGTTTATGTGAACATTCACGAATATTATTACTCAAAGGTTGTTTGGTAGAGAGAGAGACATTGAAGTCGCATTTTAGCGATATGACAGCCTTTTGTTTATGTGTCTGTCTCCTTGTTAATGTATTTCTGTCTCTGCAATTTATGGTTTACAATAAAGTATATTTGTATTGTATGACTTTTGGTTTCAGAAACTGTAATGCAGAAAAGCCAATGTTGAAATTATTAAGGCCGTCAAGAAGCTCTGTCTGCTTTGCTGTTTGAAGGAAGTTACAGGCAGATACATATCAGTCTTTGTGTTCTTTCCACTAAACATTTATAAGGTAGCAACACATCTGCATTTCAACTCAGCCACTGCGAACTTCCTCTGGGTTCGTCTTACGTTCTACAGTTCACTATTAACCAACCTAATAATTATAAATGGATATCATTTCACGTGTTATATCTCGGCGCGGACAGAGATAAATTGTCAGATAAATCTTTATTATCAGCCCCTTATAAGAACAGGTAATAATGGTTGTCACGTATTAAGATTAAGAGTTCAAGTGGTTCAGTGTAAGATTTCTTTCATTTTCATATATTTCTTCAATTAGTGATATTTAAAAATGTATCATTTGTTATTAATACCGTGTGTATGTTTTTTAATGGAATTGGTAAGATTTTTATTAATGTATTTTAATTCAATGTAATCAATCATTGCACTGAAGCGGTAGAAAATACTGCAGGTAGTGAAAGTGCTTTCCATGTTATTTAAAAGTTGTGCAAATATCCCTGGACAGCGGCGGCCAGTTAATATTGCGTGGGTCGCATGTCATAATTTTATATTTCATTGTACCCACCGTAACAAAAAAAAAATAAAGCTTTAACATTACAGGTAACAGCTAACCCTCTGATGCTGAGCATCCCATCATGTCTTAATACAAATTACCAACAAAACGTGTATAGACCTTATGGTGAAGCTTTCGTCATCCAGCCGAACAGTATCGACCCTTATTCACAACAAATTGTATTACAAACTCCTCTGTCTTACCAACCATCACAGGAGCTGATGCTGAAGGATCAAATGAACCATATATATTGGAACAAACTACTTTCAAATCCTGTTGTACAAAGTATAATTGATCCAAACAATATTAAGTACAACCAGTACGGTAATGGACTACAAACAATCTCACCCAATCCATATACAGGTGATGTTGTCAATAATTTTATTATAGTACCACCTGAATCTTTTGAAATAAATAAAACAAATTATGAGCAAAAAAATATAAGGGCAAAAAAGAATTTAAAAGATTCAAAAAAAGATAGCGGTATTCCAAGTACTAGAAGAAAAAAGGTACTTGATAACAATAGGATCCGAGACGATGTATTATTTGATAATGTAAATCATCAACAAGGAAAAAAATATATAAAGAAAGTGTCTGGAAATTTCGACGCTGCGAACATTAAGTGTTACACGTCCTCGGAAGTGTTAGAAGACATAAATAATAAATCTAAGGATGAGTATCAAAGAAATAAGAAGACAAATAAGGCAGATAATAAAAAAAATACTTCAATCAAAATGATTGAAAATAAAGTAGGGAAGACTAAGCCTGTTAAGTTAAAAAAAAATAAAGCCAAGAAAAAATTAAAGGACAGCGAGCGTAAAGATTATAAATATGAAGTAATAGAAAATGCTTCTACGAAAACCACAAAGCGAAAGAAATCGAAACAACTTAAACCGGTCTTGGATAACTGTAAATGTGACGTAATGGCTGGCAAACCAAAAACTGTCTATGAACCTAAAGTAAGAGAAAGTGTCCCAGAAATCTGTTACGACAATATAGATGATATATTTAGTTTAAAGCCAGATTGCGTTGATTTAGAAAACAGACGAACAAGAAATTCTAATAACGAACTGGCAATGAAAGATTACAATAACATATATTCAAATCTGCCAGATGACATAACTGGAAGTTACTTACGATATATAAATGACCTGTTGTCCAATCCGAAGGTAGCTAATTCTGATTCCAAATTATTTTCCAGTAATAACATGTATCCCTATGATTTTAATCAAATGTATAAAATGCCTACATATTCTAATAAAGATGTCAACAAATCAAATGAATCTAAGGGAAGAAACAGGAGTAACAAGCGAAAAAAGAAACACAAGAAGAAGAATTCGAAAAAGAATAAAAATGAAGAGAATATTGCAGATAAAAATAATAGCGTTGCTCAAGCTGGTCCAAAGCTTACTATTGCTGAGGAACTAGAAAGAGCCACCGAAGTGCAACCGACTACGAACATAAACACAACTGATTTCACCACAGAAAAACTTCCAGTTATGAAGGAAGTACTGTCTACTGAACCAAGCCATTCTTTAAGAGATGACATAGAATCGTTTGAAGAACCTGTTCGGGAAATGCAGGTAACAGAAACTTCAAATACCTTTGACATAAATGAAAAAGTGATTAGTAGCCAAAGTCCAAAAGAGGAACTTATTGAGATACAGGAAGCATTTGAAACGCAAATACCTGAATCGGTTAAAAGGAATAAAGAAAACGAGACCAATATAGAGAAATTACGAAATGAAGTAGAAATAAACGACGAACCGTCATCAATAGAAGATTCTTATGAATTCGAACAAACACCTGAAATAGGATCAGAAGATGAAAACCCTAATATATATGATTATAGATTATTAGAAGATTACTATCCTGATTTCACAAAAGATAATCACGTGTATTTAGTGAGCAGTGAAGAAGTAGATGTTCGAAACATTCATGATCGATATTTCTATACCACTGATAAAAATATTGATTCAAAAGAATTTCGCCAAAAAATACCAGATCATACTCGTATTTTTAAAGATAAATTAAGTTATGAAGATAAAGATAAATTGATAGAACCTAATAATGATCAGGGTAATCGAAAAGAACATTTGGAATCCGAAGAAATCGTTTTTAAAACACCTCCTGGCTTAGATTTCCCAGATTTTATAACACGACAGATCAATAAAAACAGACAAGATTCCACTGACATTTATTATCAACATATAAAGGATGATGACGAATATGACAGATTTAATTTCGATAGCATAGCGGAACAATTTGATCAGTCTTTCAAAACAACTGGCAAATATGAAAAAGCAGTTGAAAATAAACCAGGAAACGTAGTTGAAACTGTTTATGCCCGTTCTAAAGTAGTAAAGTATGGCCAAGGTCATGTTTCTGAGAATCCTTTGAAACCGAAATCAAATGTCCATTTCGTAAACACACCAGAAAGTACATTACAAAATGACAGAGAAACAACATTAGTTATAGCTAAGTCGCTAAGTCCAAAAGATATTTGGTAATGTTCTGTCAAAATTGTTATAATACATATTGAATAGTAAACAATTTTTTGTTAGTTGGAATATGTTTTCATTGGATTAAATTATACTTTTTGAAGGATGTTTATCAACGTCCGTAGTATCGTGGTCACAGTCGCAGGATAGATAGATAGCAGACATCTTTGGTGTATTTCCTAAAAATGTATATTATCAATGAGATAAGCATACTATATATTTAATATTAATTGTCCACTGCAGTTAAAGCAATCACAATTAATTCTGCTATCGGATTTAGTCTGGATAATGTAAGGTATCAGAACTTTAGAAATTCAGTTGGCTAAATTTGCAATAAAGTTTTGAGACATCGAATTGGATAATTCGTTACGGAATCTTGTAAAATTATGTAACTGAAATTCGACATAATGATATAAAGATTTAAGATGATTGTGATGTAATACTTACCATAGGAATTTCTATACGAATATTATGCTATTGTCACAAAATTGTCAGCAATAAAAATTTGATGAATTATCTCAAAATTTATTAATCACAATGAATTATCTCAAAATTTATTAATCACAATATTATTATTCACAAGTTATTACTAATTCACGAACTTTACGTTGAACGTATTTTACTTAGCCAAACATCGTTAGTCTTGGATGGAGGCCAAAATGTACAATGTCAAGAGACCCTTAACTGGATGCTTCACGGCGATTGTGTAAGTGATTAGCGAATGTAAGCGATAAACCTTTATAGACGAATGTGAAATAACAAACCTCTGTTGTATAAACGGGTCGTGTTCTTTTCTATAGAACGATAGTAATCAAATTCTGTTTTTACTTAGCCAGATTGATTAGTGATTCCTTAAGGATAATCGACACGCTTTCTGTCCACAGGCTTCACCTTAAAATTAAAAACGGAACACCAAAAGCTCATTTGTGTGTATCGTTGCCTCTTACGTGGTATGATACATCCACTTCTATCAAGCCTGAAGCAAAGTCATTTAGAATTCACTTTCCATGTTCTATTTGATTTAAACTCAAATCTACGCTATATAAAGAGAACTGCGTGATGTACTGAGTGAATAATACATTTATTTGGACTTGTCTCAATGTTTTCGTCGTTGGATTATGAATCATATATTTTACTATAATATTTGTTATTCTATTTATAAAATCTCAGATTTCTCTAAAAATATCCTTCGAGTTTGTAGTAAGTTCATTCAAAGACTTCCTCGGTAAATAACTATTTGTTTATGACTTGGTAGCAATAAATATGATTTAAATACTACAATATAATTTAATGCAACAAATAAATAACGTTAACTCTTGTTGTTACATCACGATGTTGTACACACTTTTAGGAAAAATAAAAACAATTTTATTAAAACAGTTTTATTAATTATATACTAAAATAATTTACTGCACATTAATCATAACGTTAATAACACATCCAATATGACACAAGTTCATAAATACATAGTAATACTATTAATATTTTCTAAGCTTGTACTTTAATGGCAAATTCTTACCAGAAACATCATACATACAATTAAGTTTATATTATAATTATAATTTCTGATGAAGTTTCTTGAATATATGGTATAATGTTGATTATTATCGACCTTATATAAGGCATTGAGGACGTTAAAGAATTTGACGTATCCACAAAATTGGAAGACGATTCTTTTATTAAGGGAAATACATAACAATCTGTTGTTGAAATAAGACTATTAGGAAGATTTGTTAGTTCTGGTTTGGGTAAGAAAGAAGGAGCATTAATATAGGGTGGGGATAAGTCAAAAGAACTTATAAAATTGACCGGAGTAGATATTGGAAACAATTCAGATGCTTCGTTCGATTTCGAAGGTATTTTTACCGTAATCTCTGGATTTTGAAGTGTTGCCGTGGATTCTATATTTGGTTTTACACGTCCTGCATCTATAAGGAGAGCGTTTTGTTTCTTAGTATGCACAGATGGAAAAATAGTTTGTTTTAAAAAGTCATTTGTTACAGAATCTGCATATGGAATACTCTTAGTTTCGATATTTTGATTCATTGACAACGTATCTTTATCTGGCAGTGTAATACCGGGTAAAGAATGTGAAACAGACAATCCTGTTTCAGATTTTTTTGGGGCAAAATTGGGGTGAGTATTTAAATTATGATATGACAATTGAGAAAAAAAATTGTCTTTAATAAAATTTGTTTGGCGAGTAGGATTTTTAGCACTAATATTAAACGACTTTTCTGATTGAAATTGTAGTGGTATATCGTTATACAAGTTATTGTTATAATTTAATTTAGATGCGGTATCGTAAGGATAAGATATTAATGAATTAAGAGATTCAATGGAATTACTGGGATTGATAGTCGAATTTGATGGCATAATAACATTTTCTGTTTGGTAAGTATTTAAAGAATTCCTTTCAAAAGTTAATGGATTTACTGAGTTTGTTTCTAAATTTGACATTTTACTTACTAAAGATGCTGATTTAAGTATATTAAATTTATCTTGTGTTGTAACAGGAGTTGACAGTAATCTGTTTTTAGGAATTAAATCAGCGTTAATACTCGTAGATGAAGCTTTTTCAGTTCTATTGACTGAACTTTGAGCTCTAATAGAATCAGGTGTCGCAGTATTATTTATAGATGTTGATTTGGAAGACTTAATATTTTCATAAGATTTTAATATACCACTCAATTTTTTATTTGTTTCTAAACTTGTTTGGATTGGAGGAGCCACTGGTGTAGGTTTTTGAGAGGCAGGAGGAGTTACTATATCAGTTGTCAATCGTTTCTTAGACTGTAGTGGAAAAGGTAAAGAAAGATTCGGGAGAAATGAACTGGAAGGAATAGTATTGACCGATGGTAACAATTCATTGGACTTGGGAATAGATGCAGAATCAGTTCTTGCTTTTAGAAGATTATTAACGGGTAGCGAATAACAATCGTTCGTTCTTGGCAAAATAGTAGTAACTGATGATGGTTTTCGAAGAGGAGATATTGAATCAGGAAGTACATCTTCGAATGAATTAGTAGCAAACTGACTTTTGTCAAGAGTCATAGATAGCGTTGTCTGAAAGTTCGTAGGCAGATTGTCTTGTTTGATATTCAATCTTCTATCTTTTATATTTCGCAAAGAAATTTCGTCTCTATCAGTTCTAATTTCTTTTTCTTGGATATTTTTTGAACATGCTGTTACATGTGATAAGGAATTTTCAATAAGTGGTTTTGGGTTTGTTATATTTGGAACGGTTTCAGTTGGCGGGTTGGCTTTAGTAAGAGGCACGACTTTTAAAGGGTTTGTTATCGTTGGACTAGTTTCTATGATCGGCAAATAGGGTAGTATGACAGGCTTTCTCGGTATTTTAGGAATTAAATGACCCGAAGGCATTACATCCGACTGACAATCACTAAAAGAAACACAAATACTCGGCGCCGCCGAATTTGAGTCTTCAGCGAACGATGTAACTATTTCCAGTGGCAGAACAGGAGATACCCTTATCGTAGCCAAGCATGGTATTGCTGATGGTCCAGTATCTGGTTCTATGGAGAAGCTCATCTGAACATTTTGCGGTTGTTGTAAGTGAAATTGCTTATGCTGTATTATTACTGGCAGCGACACTGTAATTGTTAACTGCAACAAAGAAGATAATAAGTTTGTTAGTAGTTTTGAAACTACCACGTTATACTTACAGTTGTAATTCTAAAATAGTCACAGTTACAAAATGTTGCAAAGTTTGAAAATGAAACATAAATAGTGAATAATCAAAATTGTACCTGGCAAACGAACACGATGTAAAATTGATAAAGCCTCCGCATACTGAACTAACGCCTCGCGCGTCAGTGAACACTTGAAAATATTCCATTTTATTTCCGACAACATTATTTTCAACAATGCTTTCGTCACATAAATTTCCATACACCGATTTCCAAACTTTTATTGCAATCCGATTAGTACCTACTATTTCATTATTTTTATTTACCGATAACTCGGAGAAGTTGCCAACTCTAGGTATTTACGTAACAAATAATTCAACTTGTAAAACGTAGTGATTAAATAAAAACCTTGAAAATAATAATTGTAGCTGCTAATAGCTGGAAAGTAATTTTTATTGCATTTACTATTGCAGTGGTTAAGTAACTTGAGTTCATAACACTGCAGAAAGATCTAGAGTTTAGAATCGTTAAAGGAACTAACCGGGGTTCTCTTAGCGTTTTGCCTGTTTTAGTTCACTCCGGATAAGACAATTTGTTTCATCTCATACTTTGCGGCACTTACGAGGGCATGCGGCCACAGATTCCCGGTGTCGCTGGCTGGACGGCTAGAGCTTCCAGAGTCGCTGCCAGCGATCCCGAAAGTCTTATTTAATCATTTGTTACGACAGACCGGAGATAGCGTCGCTCTATTCAAGTTACGTGCTACAGGGACAACATATGGCCCAACCCTGGACGTAGAGTTCTACGATAAGCAAATATACATTAACACAGGCTACTGTACACATTACATATTAAAAATGTCTCAATTCTTATCTGTTATATGTATCTTAAATTACATATATATCGATATTGCGTGTAATCATTTTAGATAAGAGAAGAAAAACTGACTGCCGTAATCGATTAAATTCATCGATAAGTATTACAAAAACATTACATATTAAATATATTGACAAAAATTTCGCAGGCACGACCCAAGATTGCATTGCACTATTGCAATATCTACGATAAGAAAATTATATATACGATATAAATACTACAAAATGTGATATTTCTTTAGTAAACTATAAGCTTTTCTATAGTCGAATGATAATTTAAATTAAAATCAATAATTATTTAGTAACTGCTATGGCGTTTTCTTTGATATTTGTTGTTATAGCACAAGCTATATTACTGCAGGTGAAGTATTTGCTTTAATTGAACATCTGTCATCTTGACATCTGTCAATTATCTGTCAGTATCTATAAAGTAATAATAATAATGTAAAAACAAAAACAACATTTCAGACTGTCTACTCACAATGTGTGAATAGAATAGGACCAAACTGCGGGCTTTTAGAAACCTTTCTACCTTTCGAGACATTTATACCCTCGGAAGCAGTTCTATCGAATCAAGTACTATTTAATCAAGCGGGAATACCACTGGCTTTCCCTGCTGTTCCCAACTGCGCGGTAACTAATATAGCCGCTGGGCCATATCAAGTTGTTCCTAGTGTAGTAGCTGGGCTACCTGAGCCAGTCGCTTGTATGCCGACGGTAATTCCCAGCAGTAACGTGGCCAATAATTTAGCCGATGCGCTTCAACTCCTAGTTGTAAGCAGCCTATTGAGCAGTACCTTGCCTGGAAGCTACGATCCGGGATATATTGGTTACCCATATCCTACTGGACCCATAGGGCCCTATAATTACATTTATTAAATTAAGTATGGTGTTTACATGTAATTAAATTATAATTGAAGTGGAACCTTAGTGTGTGCTTCCTTGATTTATGTTTGATTTTATTTATATGTAACTGATAACTGCAAAAATATATGTTATAATGTAATTTAAAATTGAATTTCATTTATTTATCCTCCTTATTTAATATGTATCATTTATCATTTTATACATGTGTACCAACTTATTAATTAATCCACACTGATAAAATGAAAGGGACAATAACTTTGAGTGTCTGACTGTTATGCTTTAAGCACTAAACCGCTGGACCGATTATGATGAAATTTACTATAGAGATAGTTTGAAGGAAAGCGGTAGGAAATAAGCTATGGATCTTTTCAAAATTCAATTCCTTTGGAAATTTGTGGATTGTAATATTGTCTGAATGAGATATAATATCTACTTTCTATGTAGACGGAGTCGCAGACGCAGTAAAGGCTAGTTTTATTACTTTTACTAAACTCAAATTTAATTCCCCACACTAGGCCGACTAAATTGATTGCAATTAAAAACAAAAAATACTTATCTATTGTTCTTATCGTACTCATTAACTGAATGATCGCTAGGTTCATATATAATATTCATTACAACCTTTTTCAGGTATTTTTGTAAGCTGATACATTGTCTGTTGTAACGCGCTCAAATAGAATAAAGTATCTAAAGTCCAATGTATTTATATTCAAAATATTCTATAGAAATCGTCGCCTTTGTAATGAGATTTTTAATACTGTACATACATAAATTTACAGAGAAACAGCTCGCGTAAATAAAAGCAGTACAAAGATGAAAGTATATAAAATTGTTTGTTTAATGAGTGTTTTAAAATTCCCTTTGTACCCGTAATGGTTTCCATGTTGATATAAAACAAAATGAAGTATTATCGTAAAATGTCGTGTAAATCAAATCTTTTTTACTGACGAAAAAAAAGCAGTACTCAATTCGACGTATATATGTATATACCTATATATGTATATATTTTATATACTGAGAGTATTTCAATATTTGCTGTGTCGAATAAATGTGGAAAGCAATTTATCTTCAATATTGGACCGGGATTGGAAATACGTCGAGCATACAATTCAATATTTCAAGCGCGTAGAAGTTTATACAGATTGAGAGGGTTGTAAATGATATTTTAAAACTACCTTTCGTTAATATCCACAGACTACGATAAATTATTATCAGCAACCACATTAGGCCACAGTTTGAAGGTGCATAGGGCTTTGTTCATCCTGTTCAATAATGACCTCGTCGACGGTGAATAGGCACTTAAGTATTATTATTGTTATTACTAGCTGACCCCGCGAACTTCGTACCGCCTAACAAACAATGTTAAGGGTGGACAACCCTTATCACTAAGGGGTAT
>DWEM01003384.1:0-10759 GCA_018245935.1 Agara belti belti | reverse complement strand
GGGACTTAAACGTAACTGGTGAAATGTGGGTGTGTACTACACTCCTCTGCCTACCCCTTCGGGGAATACAGGCGTGAAGTTACGTCTCACAAATTAATTGTTGATTTAATAGTGCGTACAAAAATTATTTTTACCTGTATTTTATTTTGTCTATCGTACATCAATACCTAGTTTCAAATAATACTTTGATATGAATCGTTAATAATTCCAAAGTTATGCCAGTCTTTCATATAATATATCTTGTGGTGTTTGTTGTTCAAGCACAGTTGAAATATGTCAATTCAATAATGTATACTATTTACGAGGTCGACGAGCACCCGATATTTCGACGTTATAACTGTTTTTGTTATCATAGGTCACCTATATTATTCATCAATCTAAGATTGGTTAGTTGGACCTTATTACCGGGAAATAAGAACCCCAATTCAATATCAACAGTGCGCTCCAGAGAACGGCGCAATGCCTCCCTTTAGTAAACAACTCAAGATTGAATATGAAAATTTTCGACTAATTTAATCGAAGAGAGATACCATGTTTCTGTTGTCAGTTGAGTTATTAAAGACGTCTCCGTACACCTCAGTAGGTATGAGTATCGAATATGATTGTTCTGTATTGAAAATATACATTTCTGATTTATTTTGGTTATGCACGTAGATTACATAATGAAATGTACGGCTTAATTTGATAAATAATTCCTATATTGTTTCCAGAATGATGTGATATCAGTATCACTTGGTACTGCTCGTAAATTCGAGCTACGACCTGACATTCATTTGCAAACCACCAAAGTTTGACAAGTTTGGTTGAATTTAAATGCCAGGCCGAGACATGGCACTGGCAACGCCGTCTTTCAGAATTAGCATTTTCAATGTTTTGCTCTCACTTAAATCTTCCCGTATTGCTTCGACTTGATCTTAAGTATGTAGATAATGTAGTTATACTTTAAATTAATTAACACTTAGCAGTTGGAGTTAGACGAATATGTGAGTTTATTTTACGCAATACTTTTCATTCCAAAATAAATGCTTTATGAAGTTCGCTCATTGTAACAGAAAGTATTATTTATAACCTATATTATCTAAACGCAAATTACATCTCCCTGGCAACTACAGCGTAAAGAAATATTATTTGCATAATTGCCCCTGCTGGGAATAGTAACAGATTTCTTCTCCGCAGTGAAAATTACCCGAATGAAATTTTTACATTCAATCGTTTCTTGGCGGGTGTTTACTCTCGAGGGCGATGGGACGTCTGCTAATCTCAAGAAATATAATTTAATCACTTCAAAATATTTTTTGATGCTCCCTTAAAGTATGAAACTGGAACTATTGGTCGCTCTAATTAAAGTTTACAATAAAAAAACGTTATTAAAATTTACTTTTTCTACTATTACAATAGAGCAATTACTACATAAACGTTCACTAAATTACTTGAAAGCCCATCACAACAAATAAGTAAAAGGCTCATTATAATCCTATTTCTTAACGTCTGTAATACATTTGAATCTAATTTAAGGATATTCTATGTCTTATGAAGAAATTATGAAACAATAAAAATACTCATTTAATCGTAAGCAGTACTAGTATCCATTGTACTATGTGCAAACCATAACATGCTATTAAATAGCTTGTGAAATAAGGAATTTCCGGTTATAATTGAGTAATAAACTGTTACATTTTAGTTTCGCTATTAAATTATGGAACACGTCTTTACGAGTATATTTTGTAACTAGTAATATTACGACGGGAATTATGAATAAACATTTGGAATCATAATTATTTGTAACGCTGTGTTTCTTTTTATGCAGTGTAAGAAAACTTCAGATATGAGGACCAATCGTAGCTGTCCAAAAAATGTTTTCGCTTGGTACCATCCGTGGCGGACAGTACGAGATCTGGAACGCCTTACTCTGTGCACACGACAACTTCCTTACGATTATTTATAACCCAAAATAAAAACTATTTGGTATATCTTTATAGACATACCCGTAATCTTCACTTGTAATATTTTGCTAAATTTATGTTGTTTATTGAATAAAAGATCCGTAGGGGGAAAGTAACAAATTCTTCCTCCCTCGATGAAAATGACCTGAATTAAATTTTCACATAGAACCAGTCGGTGTCGGGTGTTTACCCCCGAGAACGATGCCGCTCATCAAATCCATTTTTAATCGTTGCAAAATATTTTGCCGTTAAACCTTTAAACTCCATATTGCCTCTCCTAAAAACAGATAACATAATTGCGTAAGTGAATTGTAGAGTGTACACAACAAGTTTCTCAGGTTGAACACACCTTTATTTAATAATAATTTGATTAAATTTTTATCAAAATTAAACGCTATTTTACTATTCTTGGTACTGTTATTACACAATTCATAACGGTTTCAGGATATAATACAATGAATACTGTCGGAACTATTCCATGTTAATTACATCCTTAAATCGTCGTCATTAAGTCAAACCGTACGAAATAGTAGATCGCACAGCTAACCACTTAGAGCTATTTCCCTGGAATTGCGTGATAGCAACACTTAATTTACAAGCTCCATTTAATTTGAACTATTTTGAGGCGCACGCTGGAATTTAAATATCTAGAGATAAGAAGCTCACGCGAATAGTAAGCCACAAAAGCGACCGCCCGCCAAATTGCGTATAACAAATAAATTTTAAAAGCCATTGTACTTTGCCATTTTTTCGTATAAGATTTAAGCGAAAAAATGTGTCTTGAATCTCTTATAGTATTTTATGAATCGGTCATAACTCATTAGCGTCACTCGACGTTCATGACGTGTCAGCGTATGAAATTTAATTTCTCGTTCATACTTATCCTACAGCAGTCATATAAAAGAATTCAAAGTGAATATAGTAATATAAATAGGACTGCTGAATGGACTTAGTACACATCATTTCGTGTAGGACCACAACGCAGTTCGTAGAGCGAAGTGCAGAGATTAGAACAGTACCCCATCAATTAGGGGTAATCCTGCTGCTTACATACCGCTCTTCGCAAACCTAAAGGGATTATTAAACATTTTGTAATAAAAAATCACGGAAGCAGCTCTTTAAAGCAGGAATAAATATTGATGAATATTATATACTGTAAACCGTTAATAAATTAAAACTAATTGACCCAAAGCAAGAGATTTCAAAGTAAATTGGGCCCACAATGCTTACGTGGAAAAAGAGGCATTACTATTTATATACATGAATATGGCTTTCAATGCACTGGCACTGCTTTACCGTTTAGTTATTGTTAACTCAAATCGCTGTTTATTCATTTAGCAGCAGTTTTAAAACACGAATCTACTCAATGAATAGCTTTTTTTAACGTGAGTTATATAAAATGCTTAATTAATAAACTAAGAAATACTTTGAACGTAAAAAGACGATTTACATGAAATGAATACTTTTCAATGCTTATTTCCGGTGGCTTTTATAAAAGTAAAATGACACCGGCGAGGGAGTGACATTGATCGATATTGTTATACAAATCAGATTTGTAGTTGCCAAAGCACAGCAAATCTACGTTTGGATCCCTGTACAATTATTTTAGATTGAAAATTACACTACGAAACGCCGAGTTAATACCTACCCTGCTTTTTTCTTTATAGGTATATTGAATTAAAACATGGCATATATTGCAACGATACGAATTGTTTTTTGATGTTGAAAAAAATTTGTTTACGTAACGTAATGTTAATGACAAGTTAACGCTACCTGTTACACAGGATTGCGGTTTGTTAGAGTCAACTAAGACTGTTTTTGCAAAAGAGGGTAAATGAGGTTGTCTATAGCGCCCTCCCGTGACCTCCCAGCGAACAAAACGACAAAGAGAAATACGTACTACAACGTTTACTGAGAAAATGGCCTCGGGGCAGCAAACCATCCCTCCACCCTTTGTTTTCTTGCAGTCCTACCGCTTCCCCCCCACCGCGACCAGAGCGAAACTTACTCGACCTTAGCAATAAGCTAAGAATAATTAATTTGTAACCGCAAGTTCACGGTTCCTTTTGTCTCAATATTATAATTACTCTTTCAAATGGGCAACCATTTCCATTGCTATAGGCGGCGTTCATAGGGCGTGGGTGTTATTCTAATGTACCTACAATATAATTTAAAAATGACGATAATACAGATTCCTTTTTCGCTGAGAAACAGCCGTTGTTCCGGCGCGGCGCAGCGCACGCCACAGGAATTTCTAAATCTTCATAAGATAATGGATCGCGCCGGGAAAGAAAGGACCTCTCCGGCTTGGAACTTTGCTGAATTCCTGACTCGTAATTAATAAAATTACTTTTTGGGAGCTTTCCTCGACTTCAAAGAATTTTAGCATAAAAGAAAAAAGTTAAGTAGATGAATTATTTTAGAATGATAAAGGGAATAATTTCAGATATTTATACACTTAGGGCCTGAATTATTACTAAGGGAATTGTGATTGAGTACAACAGATGCCAATTTCGGAAATGTTATAATGACATTAATATAAGCTGATATAAAATTGTTCTATTTCTATGAAAAGACTAGGGGATATATAATAATTTATTAAGTGAACAATGGTTAGAGTATTCTTTACTAGCTGAAAGGACTAAAGCTGTAAGAAAATCTGTGGAGTACTGAAGAAAGAATAAGAAACTCGGCACCACCGACCGTAAATTGCATTTAGTACTGACTATCAAGAAATTATTTACCCTGCAATTGAACTCTATGAGATTTATGAGATTATTCTCTTCGAGTATTCCAGGCACTTTTCATTTCCATTTCATTTAAATTAATCAGACAATAGCAGGATAACCACATCATAATATGTGTAGTAAACGTTGTTTGTAAGATTATTGTGTTTGAAGCACATGAGGTTTGTAAGGACAGATATTTGGTGTTTGGAGCTTTTTGACTACCCCGTTAGGGACCTGGCGTGATAGTATAGTAAACGTTGTTCATATCGATAACTCGCAAAATTAAACTCGCAGAACAGAGATATCACTGGCAAACTATTTCAAAAGGTCACATCAAAGCATTCAGGAGAATTAATACCTTGGTAAACGGCGATCAATTGCATTAGTGAAAGGTCAGTGGCTTATCTACGAGCACAAACGAGTGATAACTGCCCGCATGTCGAGACCACCGCGCACAGTGCAATGACACCGCCAATACGAATATTTCCATTCAGTGAATTGCTTCATGTAAAAACCAATGTATTCTAATAAATATTCTCTATTATGTAAATCTGTAGTGTTAGAACGAAATCAGATTTTATAACGACTAGCTTACTTCGTCCGCTTTTTACTTATTTAAAAATAAAATTAATTGATACAACGTTTGCTGTTTTTACACTTTAAGCGGAAGTTTTTTTTATATAATCGTAACAAAGCAGAGGCTAACCGTAGATTAAAAATAGGTACTGAAAATTTGTTGGATAAAGAGATTTTATGTATCTAATGGTCGAGACGCCATCATTACTTCTACTTGTATTGTATTGTATTGCTTGTATTGTATTGTATTGCATTGTATTGCTATGACGTAATTACACTCGTAGATTATGTCACCTCAAACACAATAATGACTGAATCTCATTAATCGTATTGTGAATTTCAGAAACATCAATCGGGTGGCCCTGATTTATTATTTGTTAATTATCGTTTTAACGATATTTAATACCCAGATTGAAAAGGATCATTTGTACAATATTACAAGGATGCAAATGAATATTTAAAATATACCCACATACATACATTGAGTAAATCGTATGTGTAATGAAGAGTAAACTGCGCACGGAATACTTAAGGAGGTTATCTCAAATATGTTCATTACAAATAACATTAGCAAGTTGGATGTTAGCTTGAGAAACTTAGTTTATTAGTTAGTAGATTTACCACCGAAAAGAGTCGATAGTGACAAGTTGCTAGCTCATCGTAGACTTAAGGCCGCCTTATTAATGAGAAAAGACACGTTAGACTAAAATGACTCCCTGTCGTCATGACTCCATCTTGTCAAGCCACTTTCATGTTCCTTATTGTAAATGTAATAATCAGTTATTAATTTTTGAATTACTTCAAACCGTGACAGTAATAGTATTAAGCGGCGGTAATCCAATGGATACCTTAGATATCCAATGGATACATTAGATATCCTTAGATAGCTTTCAACCTCTCCCTGCGAGGGTCTCGGGTTTAAATCCTGGCATACACTTTACGAAGATACCTTGCGTATTTTTAGATAAAATATCTTTTGTTATATCGGCGACGTCAAACTTCATGTGGAGACCTACACACCTCAGAATACTCAATAGCATGTTCTAACTAAAGCATACGAAATCCACCAACACGATTATGGTTCTAATACCGAGTCTGAGAGTAGACCGGTGCCCACGAGTGGAATCTTGAAAGGGTTGATGATGAAAGAGAACGGTACTGAAATATTTTGTTTCAAGTCATAATGTAATATTCAGTACAGATAGGTAATAATAGTAGTCTTATAGCACGACATTGACTTTATAATGTATCAATTCTGACAATAAGCGTATCAGCTAATATTGAAAAAACATGTCACGATACGAACATTTATAACAATTTCCGGGAATTCTACCCGATTCCAACGCAAATGGAAGAGGTGTGTCGACAATATAAAAAGATAATAAATTGTAACACCTGACTAATATCGGGTAACTTTTTGATCATTTCATCCATTAGTTATGTAAATTCAATTGTTATGTGATTTGATAGTCGGAAGGTCTACAACTTTTTTAACATTTAAGTGGCACGTAAAGGTCGTCAGTCCGATCACAATGTCAAAAACCTCATATTTTCGTGCACCTATTACACCCTTCAAACACGTTGTTTTTTTGATATATTATTAATAAAATCAATTCCTCATAAATAAAACTTCAGATTTATCTACTTTTGTACAAACGCGTAGGTAATTATTTCTGATGACTTGACTCATACGTACGTACCTTTGAATTGTACTAAAACCCTTATCTTTTTTAGCATTTAACATGTTTTTTAATTCTTCTATTGATATACAATTATAAATACATAAAACGGAAAATGGTTTAAAAGTGAAATGAAACTTAAACAAAACGTCATAACAGCACTAGAAACAATGCTCTTCAATCATTTGTTTCAACAGACAGTACAGCTTAATTGAATAAACCTGTTTGTGATTCAAGAAAGGTAATATAATGTCCCTCTCCCGGTTTCAAAAAACAATACCCGGGAAACCTTTATACAAAAGAGTCTCTCAATGAAGTTGCACGTCTAAAAATTTCCATGCAATAACGGGGCATCGCTTCGGCGAGGATTCCTGCGGAGCGCGGCCGGAGATATTGCGTACTTACTTGGCCTGCCGTCTAATAACACCACCGATACCGTTTGTGTAAGGGAAAAATACGAAATGAAATGGAAACTACTGCCGCCTTATGGCTTCCAATCTCTACTATCAATATACCTAAGCTTATTCCCTCTTAATATTCATTCTCCACATATATAACTATACACCTATGTAAGTCGGCAGACAGAGTATAGACAGAACGGTTTAAATGTTTTCATTTTCGGAAATGTGTAGCAAAATTGTAATACAATGAACACTATTTAAATATAATATTTACCTAGAAAGTTGATAGGGTTTACGTTGAAACACCACAAACAACAAGAACGTTTGTTTATAACTTTTTTATTGAAATAACATATAAATGCGATTGAACTAATATTCCTAACATTTGTTAACAGAACTATTTAATAGAATTATTATAAACAAATCGCTACTGTACACAAACATACACACACGCGTATTGGTCTTATATTGATTGTCAACCTTTAATGTCAACCCACGAAACCTTCTTTTGTAATTAAAAAAGTAAAAAAAAAAAATATACTCTTATATCCTACAATTATTCGATGTGTGTGTATAAATTTTAAACAAATGAAAATGTTCGAAAAGTTGGACATACCAGTATGTACCTATATTACAACTACAGATTGAGCCTTAAGAATTCTCGTGGATGTAGTATGTCTAGCAACTCTATTTAATTACTCTTAGTTGGATTATTCACCGATGGAATCTTTATACAACTTCAGAAAAACATTTCGAATATATAGGGGCATTAAAACTTTTATGATCAGCTGATAAATTTCAAATCACTAACTGTGCTAACAAATAGTGGATAACTGTCAAACTACAAGCTTTAGTACAGTATTATGATTCTATTTGCAAAATGCCCGTATATATGCTGGGCTTTAGTAAATACAGTAACTAGCCAGACGCATCGATTACTTAAATATGAAACCACATACGGTGTGTCTAGTCGCGCATTAAAGCTCGACGTATACCGACATACGGCCGAGACTAATCACATTAGTAGACTCACCAAAGGTCGCTGGTAACTACTTAAAAAGCCGCCATTTGCATGACAGACCCTACCTCCGGAACTGAAACTGCATTAGAGTGTGCAACACCGACAAGTTAATTATTCTGTTCATTTGATAGACCCTGTGCGGGAGTTTTATGAATGTATAACATGAACATGTAATGATAATTAAATTACAATGTATAACAAAGTAACATCCTCAAATAATAACAATTCAATAAATCGCTTTACTGTTAAGAAAATCACTAGCTGCAATATATTGACTATGGTAATATACTTATTTGATTATGTCCAACATTATTTTTATTGCGTAAGATTTGACCGCGCATTTATTTAACCGAGTGGTCATCCATGTCTCGTGAATTTTATTTGCTCGATCGTCATCGATTAGATTAGAACATGTGGTTACCTAGCTACCTGTACTCAGTTTAGATCGGTCTATGGATAGACACAGAGTTCTAAACCTTGTTAGATAATCGTGCATTATTTGAAGTAAAACTTGTTAACTGGAAGTAAATTATTCTTTATATTATTGGCCTAAATTTTAATAAATAACAAAAGGATTTGATTTTTATTTATTTGCACAACATATAAAGTTAAAATTACAAATAGAGCTACGTATATTTCATGGAACAATTTCAATTTTGTATATTTGATAAAAATATTAAGTATTAATATCGAATGACATCCCAAAAACTTTCACAAAATGAAATGGACACTTTAATGAATAAAGCGTGTAAAAAGTTATTGTCCATTAACTAAGTCAATGTATGAAAAACGTATATAAATTATATCGAGAAGTTACGCGTCTTTCCCTTGCCAGCATTTTGTAACAATTAACGAACTAACTGGACCTAGCATCGAAAACCTAACAAATGCGATAATTGATCCTTATACCAAAGTTAATATATGTTAGCATCTACATAAAACCTGTGGTCTTTACTAGGAGATATGTTTTATTTACCAGAATACTATACCATAATTAATTGAATATCTATCATTCAACAAGTGTTCCAACATGTCGCACTTTTGATAAAAACTTCTAGAATGACTATACCAATCGATATTTGATACCACTTTTTATAAGATCATTTACATATCTTAGTACGCCTCATCCTCATCAATTCCTTAGTTAGCATGACAGAAGCATGGAAAGCGGAGGCTGCAGAGAGTTTACGTGTAAAGTTTTCCTCATAAGCTCACCGCAGGGCGCTCCCCTATCAATTGCACTCCCTCCCCGCCCCTCCCCGCGCCACTCCCTACATCGCTCCACTAATGATCCCGCTTGTTAGGGCTCAGAGCGGACCTTCGACCGTGTCATTCAGTGAATAACAAATTCCAAGCTGATCCGCTACGTCGTAGCTCGTAGCAGTCGCCGCCGCCCAAATATTAGAGGTCATTAGATTATCACGTAGCGAGCGCGTGTAAAATGTTACGTTTATTTTACGTTAATAAATATTACCTTCAATAAGAAAATGTTTAGTTGCAACTATTAATTCCTTACGATTTTAACAAAGTCACATTAACAGATTACTGGTTAATAGTTTAATGTTGACTGCTTTAAAATAGTTGACAGCAATACAAACATCACAATAAGTTACATTACTAATACTGCTTAATTTTTCAATTTAAAAATCATATTATAATATAGTACTCACTACACTAATGCTATTAACATAAAATGCACAATTCTTCATATTATTAAAATTAATCACATTAAGTAAATCAATAAACTAATCAATGATAATCATCCACAGTTTATTTTCTTCTCTTTTATTAAGCCTATGACTGTTTTCATCGATTATTAATTTGTTTTTTAATCGTACTATCAATCTTACCATCGAACTGCTGGGTAGCTTGAGCAAGCAGTGAGGCAAAAACCCGGTCAGCCAGCTGCGGAGGTTTGGCGGGGCGGTCGTCATCGCTGCTGCTGTATCTATCGCCGCCCCACTCGAGCGAGCGTTGCCGGCGCACAGCACTCGTGCCGCTCGGCAGCCCCCCCGACAGCCCGCTCAGCGAGCCGGCCTTCGCACGACGACCCGGCCTCTCCATCTTCGATTTCGTATCATTCATGACATTTCGGCGACACACCTGTAACGAAGAAAAAAACAATTTTAAATTGTAAAGCTGGCTACCGTTTGACCACGAGCTGATCTGGTGGTATGTGTAGATGTACAGTCTAAGATGTATAGTCTAAGATGTAGTACGCTTGTCTAGAGTGCCTATTGTTTTGATTAAACCTAAGTCATAAATATCGGGAATAGTAATCTAAAACTTTGGTTTCACATTGAACAGGAAGCAAATTGCAATGAATATAAAAAAATTGCACTTAATTTGCTTTTGTTTAAAATATTTGCGTAACGAAAACACAATTTTTTTATTGTCGCAACTTTTTATT
>DWEM01003383.1:0-10762 GCA_018245935.1 Agara belti belti | reverse complement strand
TCTGGACGTGTGCCCGGTGCATGGCAATAGGCTCACCGCCTATTCCATTGTGGGACTTAAACGTAACCGGTGAAATGCGGGGGTGTACTACACTCCTCTGCCTACCCCTTCGGGGAATACAGTCGCGAAATCGCGGGCAAAAGCTAGTTAGTAATATAGGGATTGTTGGTTTGAAATAAAGTATAAAGTATACTACTATAATAATTATCATCGAGAAATCTTACTTCTGCTTCATTTTCATGTGGGTCTCGTGTTTCTTTATGTGCACCTCGAAACTCATCTCGCCCTTGTACATGCGACCGCAGTAGTAGCAGGTGTACTTCTTCACGTGCTTGTCCTCGCGGTGTGCCCTCAGACCGGCCTCGTCCTTCAGTATCCAGCCGCATATCTCGCAGACGCGAGCGCCCCTGGACTTCCTCAGCCGATTCACCGCCTCGTGGGATCTCAAATGGGCTATAATCGTTTCCCGCTTCTTGAACACGGCGTTGCATATCGAGCACGTGTGTATGTTGGTGTGCGTCTTCAGGTGGCTGTTGAACTCCTGCTCGTTTTCGAATATCGCTTTACACACCTGCCACGATAAAACCCATCGACTTTCATGAACGGAAACATAAAAACCGAAATAATGACACTTTTATAAGTAAAAATTTTAATATCACTCGCCATAACGGCGAAGGAAAACATCGCGAGGTAACCTGCGAACCTTAGAGATCTTATAAAGTGTTATATAATATTTTCCGAGATGTGTGATTCTGCCGATCCACACGTGGCCAGCGTGGTAGTCTATGGCCTAACTCCCCCTCACAACGAGGGAACACCCAGTCCAGCAGAGGACCAATAAAAAGGGTGGTAAAAAAATACACTTAAGTTATGATACATTCAGCTACAAAAAATCATTAAATGTGGAATTTAAACAAAGACATAATGAAGCATTACGATGCAGGTCAAATGTCCTAACCATCAACTATTGATGACTAGTTGTAACGGTCGCTTTACTGACCATAAACAAACAAAAGACAATACATTTTTTTCACTCTAAAATTAAATTGCAATTTCTTACTTCTATCTGTGCTGGTTCGTATCTATATTTTTTTTTTTTCTAGATATAATACAAATATTCTGATCAGGGATAATCTATCTTTTTATTAGTAAAAGTATTTTAAGTAATCGTTTTATTGGCTTGTAAAAGAACAATCACCCTTGCTCAAATGTTAAGAATCCAAATGGAAAAAAAAACTACAATAGACGTTGGCGACTAACCTTGCACACAAATATATCAATGTTATGATCAGCTTTCATATGTTCTTTTAACTTTGCAATAAATCTATATTTAATCGGGCACTGGCTGCACGTTTTATAATCCATGGGATTCCTTTTTCTCCGCTTCTTCATATGGCCTTCGGGTGAGGACGGACTAGGTGTTGACTTTCTAATGTTATCGTAATATTTAGATGCCTCGTCGCTGGACAATGCCACCAACGAGCCCTCTTCGTTTGTTTTAAAAAAGGATGTCTCCCCATCGATATTCATCACTATAACTATATCGTCATCCTTATCCTCTGCAACAGGTTTGTCAACAGCATCCGTTCTTGTGTTTTCCTCGACAGGTATTTTGTGGGATACTGTTTTAATATTGTTTTCCATTTTCAGTTCTGAATCAATTTCTTTTAGACATATTGAAGTTTCACCGCCAGAATTTTTTTCAATGTTGCTATCTAAACAGAGACCCGTCAAATTAAACTCAAATAGCTTGGTTCGGGGCAGATATTTTGGTAATTTTATACAAATGGAGTCCGAGGTGCATTCTGAAGGGATGTCTATTGAACCAATGTGCTCTTCAAGTTGATCAATGTAATATTTCAGTATTTCCTCAGTTTGTTTTGATAGCTGGCAGAACTTGTACGCTGAAGAGGCATCGAAGAAGCAGTCCGAACACACCTTGTATTTGTCTGACGGTATTATCTGGAATTTAATATGGTAATAAAGTATTTGAGATTAGTTTCGGTTGTGCGGCTGTGTGGAGTTGGCTCAAGATATCGGTATATTATATCATTGCTCACATATCATTATTAATACATTTTTGCTGTAAATTGAGCATAAACTGGATATTCGTTAAATGTTTCTATGACTGCATACGTTACTTATAATTTAATTTATTATTAATATTCATCAGAAGTAGGACAAAATAAAATATTCTAGTTAAGTGTCACAAGCTATACTAGACGAAAATTAATCACCTCCATATTGCAGACTTCTTTCAATACATCTGCAATGCAGAACTCCTCATTCGCTTTACAGACTTTCGTAAAAACGTCTTCATAACATTCGCCTAAGGGCATCAGACATATTCGACACAAACTATCACCGAAACTCCCATTTACGATATGTTTTACGACAGTTTGCAAATCCACGACCTTCGCCATTTTCGATGCAGTTATAATTGTTTTTAAAATACGGTCCTAAAATCACAAAACGCACAAAGTTTACAATTGTTTTGAAGTACACAATATCAGGTTAAAATTTACCACCACTTTTTAACGATGCGTTCTAGCGATGCATAAATTGTTAGTTTCAGAAGCATTCACAAAACGAAAGCTTCGTTCGAATTCAAGACGCCATGTTAACAGTTATGTACAATGTCATTTGTTGCTTCATCAGGTTAAATTTGGCTTAAACAAGCACAGTATTTATATTAACCTATCCTCACATTATCGAAATTACAGGTTAATTGAGGATTCTACATATTTAAAACAAAAATATACTTGAGTGCATTTGATTACATAAAACAAAAAGTGGAATTTTTGTAAAATCAAACCAAATGTATCTTCGTTTCTTCTAACGCTGATTTATATTATTATTTTCTTTGTAAGGATGCATATATATTTATTTAAAAGAAATTGTATCTAATTATATTAATCAAAAAATTCATAACTATGTTTAATTATGCTTGGCTCCATAATAAAATGAAACTTTCGTAATTTAAGTATTTTTAAAAGCCTGAACTGTCAGTAATAATACGTCTCAGTGAGCGGTAGATTATCAGGTTTCTATTTGGATTTTGGAAACTTGAATGTTATTTTTCTTTATAATTCACACAACAAAGATATTTTGACAAATATTAAAGGGCAGTTAAGTGTAAATAATTGTATCATATCGGTAACAGTAATTCGTAATGTATATAATTCTAATTAATGCTAAACTATAGACGACAGCAATTACGATTTGCTCGTAAATCGTAGACGGGAAGTAATTATGGTTAATGTTTCTTTTCGCGTGCGGTAGTCCAAACCTTAAGCATAGAAGATAAACATTATTCCGCTCGTAAGTATTATTGTTTCATACGCATTGTACAATTTCTGATGTGTCACAAGATATGCAAGTATATTGCAAACCGAGAAATAATCTCTATTTTATTAAAAATAATTACAATGAAATGAAAATACTGTGCTGAGGACAAGTTAACTGAATCATTATTGTCTTAATTCTATGTTATACATAATCTTTGCTAATAATTTTGAAGGACTCATGAATGACAGTTCATTTAATTTGTAATTTTGTTATCCATGCTCTGTATTACGTTTATTAGAAAAACGAGTAATGGTATGGTATTGTATTAGTATTCTTTATACAAATAAGAGTTCAGAACAAAATTCATTTACCACTCTTCATAGAGACTTATGTTATTGGAGTGTAAGTGTCAATGAAATAAATATTCATGGATGGAATTTGATGTTGTTTGGTTTTTAGCACAATGGATGCCACATATGACAGTGAACCACCCAGTACTAATCAGAATGATCCAACACAGCTGATTTACAATGTAAATGTCAAAGTAGAATCACGTAAGCATGTTCTCGAGGACAACATTATAGTACAAATCAAGCCTGAAAATATAAATAACGATGATATAACAAATGATATTAATATTGACGAAAATCCATATGAAAATATTCAGTTGGAAATTAAACGGGAACTGCCTGAAGACGGCGTTGAGAAGGAATGTGAGAGACAGAAGGTAACAGAAGAATTACATGCAGCGAATGAGAATAGTACTGCCAAAGACCACCTACTTGAAGTGAAACAAGAAAGTGCAGTAGATTCTCTGGTGTCATATGACTACCCCATCTTCGATGATGGAAGCACTGATAGCAATGAAACCAGTGCCGATAGGAGTATTGGAGCTTGCCTGCCGGTGGATTACGATATCAAAAAAGAAAGTTACGGACCTATGGAGGTAGTGTAAGCAATTAAATGACACAAACTAACACTTTAAATCATTAGGGTAAATATATATTTTGGTAAAGTATTTTTGACATTATACTGCCTTTGATGAATTGTGAATCATTGTCGGTGAACATTTTTATTTAAAGTTTACATAACATTAAAGTAACTAAAAGATATTCTTATTGAGAAGGTCTGTGTGATTGCCAACATCTTGATTGTCTCGAGAGGAAGGATTATGTATTATTTGTATATTACCATTTTTAACGTGAGTTCATTGTAACCACTTTTCTTTGAGATAAATATTTGTTATTGCTATTATACCAAAGCTGAGCCAGGGATCACACTAATTGTCTTAAAGCAGAAGGCGAGAAAAACATTACATGGATTATGAATGAATTGTCTGTAAAGGAATTTAAATATAACAGGAAGTCTTAGAAGAATTAGCAACTTCTGCATTGCAAGCACTGCCCGTTGCCAATTTTGGCCATTTTCGATAAGGTTGCCTATCTGTATATTTGAACCAAAGAAGTTTTCCAGTACTATGTACTACATTTATCCATACTACATTTAGTCATTATTATCTGTTCCCCAATTACACTGATAGTAACCACAAACTTCCAATATAAAGTGCATTATTATAATGTTTTCAGGAAAATCAACAAATGGATCTAGAAAAAGTTCACGTAAAAGAGGAATTGGAATTAACGGAGACACATTTAATACCTGATAAGGTTACAACGGCAACAGTGATGAGTCCACAAGATGAAATAATACAATCTGAGACCAATACTTTAGTGATAGACATACATCCATTATTACACCCCGATACTATATCCATGCACGAAATGGACAAGCCTGAAGAAATCTTGCCTACCACATATAGCCCTAATGACGATGGTCCTGCTAATTACGACGATATATTCCAGCTAAATTCAATAACAGGCAATGAACTTTCACTCGAGCAGGAAGCTTATGGATTGTTAAAAGCAAAATGTCAAAGAGACGTAGAAGACAAGCAGTTTATTTGTCCAAAGTGCCCAAAGGTATCGAAGACTATAATGCAACTTAAGAGACACATGGCCGTACACGATTCCATAGACAAACGTGCGTTGGGCATTATAAAAGGATTGAAGACAAGAATTGAAAATCGAAAAAAGAAACTCCAGGAATTGGACGATGACTATGAGATAGGGAATGATGATGAAGAGCTAGATGACGATCAAGATGCAAACAACCCTATTGCTTCGGGACGTAAAATAAGGATAGACAATCGCAATAAGAGACGCAAAGCGCAAGAAGGTGGAGTGAACTGCAAAGGGGTGAAGAAAAGAAAAAAGAAATTCAAAGACGATCCAGACGAAAAATTCTCCATTCGAATACGTAGCTATAAACAAGACGGTGATGTCAACGAAGATAGTAAACCAGAATACGATATTAAAATTATTAAACAGGAGAATTTAAAGAAAGAAGGCTATCAATGCACGTGTGGGAATACTTTTCAAAGGAAGAGTCGCTTGGAAACATGTTTGAGGTCACACAATATGCTGCCCGATACAAATTCGTGTTTTTCCTGTCAGTCTTGCACGAAACAGTTCTACGATAAGAACGAACTCGCATTGCATCGTCGGCGGATACATCGGAAGCGATTCCCTTGCAAGTTTTGTCCGACCGATTACAACACGCGGAAAGAGCTCTTCAAACATCTGCAAATCCATCAGAAAGTACAGTTGATGGAGTACAAGGTGATATCGGAAGTGATGAAGGGTAAACAGAAGCTCAGATGCTTCATGTGCGCGAAAACGTGTACAGAACTGTCGGAATTGAAGTGTCATGTGATGGACGACCACAAGGAGCCGTACACGTGTCCGCACTGTCAGGGCACGTTTTCGAAAATAATAGATTTCGGTAATCACACGAAAACTATGCATCCCGAGGTTGAAGGGCAGTCGGTATTGGACGTTCTCGAGGCGTTCTCGAAATTGGTGAAGGCGTGGAAGTGCGAAGAGTGCGAGCTGCAGTTCCACGAGGCGGACAAACTGGCGCTCCACCAAGTCGAGAAACACAGTCCCGAATTGAAAATGGAGTCGCCGGTTCAGTGTACGGACTGTCGGCGGGTGTTCGTCAGTCAGAAGGGCTTAACGTCGCATAGACGCATACATCACAGCACCGACAGCGCGGATGAGTCGGAAACCGTCGAGAAAGGTGTAATGTGTGTCGAGTGTCGCAAGTTCTGCAAGGACACCACGGCGTTGACGTCGCACATGCGTTTCCATTCCCAGGACAGGAAGTATCCCTGCAGATTCTGCGACTTTCGTTTCGCCACGCCCGAAAAGAGAAAGGCGCACGCCGAAATACACACGGGCGATATGAAGTTCGTCTGCTTCATATGCGAGTACCAGTGCAGCTCGGAGAACAGGTTGAATCAGCACAAAATGTCACTGAAGCATCTGAACATGAGGGAGTTTTTGAGAACGGGAGTCCCGTTAGTCGCGGAGGAGTCCACGTCCAAAAGGGAGAAGTCCAGGGATACTTCGAAAAAGAAGAGATTCGAGAGGAAGCGGGAAGATGGGAACGAAAGCAACTCGTGCTCGGATAACGAATACATCTGTGATATCTGCGGGGACAAATTCTCGAATGAGACCAAAATGCTGGAGCACAAGCAGACGCACCCGTTCATCGAGTTTCCAAACGAAGACAAACCTACTAGGATATTTTTTAAGTAAGGATTACTTGCCTTTACTATGGTGTTGTTTAGTTAACAGTTACACTCTATTCATATTCGGGTTATTGTTGAAAATACTTAGATTGAACCGAAACGAAGAAGATACCGTTATATTGGGCCTAAGGCAAGTGATTTGCAAGCAATATCGGCCACCAAAAGTGCCTGTAGTCTTAATTTAGCCAGACTGGGTGTCGTTGTCTTTGCCAGATAAGTCAGCCAGTGGAAGGTGTTCAGTTGATCAGTAGAATTTTTCCATTAATGAAACCACGAATCCTCTTAAGATACAGCTTCCTCCAACAGCAAAGACCCGAGTGGAGCACTAAATTAATATTCAAACAAGTTGACATTATATTGTACAAAGGAGTTACAATTTAATAATGGTGTAATTACTAATGTGAAGAGTAGTAACAACGTTGGTTTAGGCAATTAAATGTTTTCTTCCTTTTCGATTCAATCTAAGTAAAATAAGTGTATCATAATTATATTTATATCACTGGGGTTAAATGAGACAATACGCAATGAAAGATTTTTTTAAATGGAAATAGTTATAAATATATTATAATAATATTATATTTGAATATATTAGAAAATTGTACAAGGTTAATAGTAGTCCTAAGACATAGTAAAATTGGTTTTTGACATCGTTACAAAGAGGCTCCTGCTGTTGGAGCGTTAGGGTCTTCGCCCACCGGATCGTCTTACATTGAACTATGTGCTTTAGACCGTGACACCTGCATACAATTGTCAGTGTCAAGGTCGATATCACACTGGCGTTCGTTGAGCGTGAGTGTCCTTCCAACGCTTGTTATCATTCAACCTTATCAACATACCTTGCGGTATGCAAATTTTTAGCTGCTTATTGCTTCAACACGAGCAAAGTGCTCAATTATTGATTTGGAACTTTATCATTGCAATTTTTCTTTAATTGTATCGAAATCTACATGTGTATTAGGATGTAGCACGCGGACCCTGAAAAAGCATGTTCAACCTTTGAAAACCCGGGTCATATGAAAAGATTAAAAACACGAGTTGCATCCCAACGCTCACTTTAGCCGTCGAGCACTAATATAATATGCACATTTGAATGATAAATGATTTCTATTATTGTAACTATAGAGGCTGCTCTCACTGTTGCTACGTTATAGCGTTGGTGCTTATATATTACATTTACATAGGGCTATTGTGACGTTATAGCTTACATTACTGTTACTATTATACTTCTGTTATATTACTTGTGTTGTGAATATGAATAGAGTTGATCTTTTTATAGTATTTCTATGTAAACATAAGTCCAGGAATGGTTGGCGGTTTCTTGGTGTCCTACAGAATATTATGAAAACACACTGATTTTTTACATCTTACACAAAGTCTTTTTGGTAGTTTTTTTCGCTTTTCGTCCCGACTGTGGTCGGATTAGATGCAGTAGTTTTCTCGCAGCAAGCATTCAAGGGTTAATCAAGTTTAATAGGCTATAGGATCAAACTAGATGTAAACTGTTTTGATAAATTTCTGCCGAACGACTGTCCCTTTTGCCTTTTTTGAGAGAATACTCAACTTTTACGAGGTATGAGGCCCCATTGAGTAACAGGCTGAGCCAATCTGACTCACGATCACCCCCAGACAATCATCTTTATTATGAAAATATTATTTGTGAAATAAAAAATTTCAGTAAATTGTACACTGGCATGTCTTAATTAAGTCTTAGCCTTGAAAGTTTAGTTTTATTCGCGCCGTGCAGTCATTCGGTACATTAATATTCTGTGGGACGCCATGTTTGTTTGAATGCCTGTGTTAAAGCTAGTCTGCTTAGTCGCGCTAAGATTGAGCGAATCAAAGTTGAATTTCAGTGCCTGTTAAATTTAAGTTCACTTAAATATAGTATAAATTAGGCAAAGGTATAAAATATTTATATTTAACATATAAATAAATAAAACGTGTGATTATTAAAAATCTATTTTATTATCACAAGAAATGATAAAACACTTTCCATCATAGATACTTAAGTTAAAAAAACATTGAACTATCCTTAAAATCGGCACGATATTTTTTTTTATAAAAAAGAACCGAATTACGAAATTGTTTATTTTTCTAAATTTTGGCCGCGTCGGCTTCTTTTCTAAAAAAAATATCGTGCGTAATTATCAATACTTGGTACTTGGAACGGGTATGTGATATAGAATTGTGTTTATATAGTTTGTGAAGTCACAGATTAAAAATTCACATCGAGGATCGATGAACACTGGGATTGATGCTTAAAATGCTAAATTGAATTTCATATGAAAGAGTAAAAATGTCACTAAGCGACGTACATTGTTTATATAAAAATGATTTTTCAAAAGTAGACAATGTTGTTCACGCCAAGAATGGAATCTTCAAGATACTATCGGTGTTGCCATGCCGAATTAATACATTTCGCGTAAAAACTAAAATGGTTTTCCCTCGTTTAAAATTAATATAACATGTAGTTCATGCTATTCAAAAAATTAACCTAAGAAAATATAGTTTACCATAACTTTTTTTAAATGGTGGTAAAATCTTTAACATACACAGATGTACTGATATGCAAACAATTCAAAGAGAGAAACTATTTCAATAACAGTTACAGAAAAAACGTAAAAAAATAATTGTTATAATGGCAACACTAGCGAGTCAATTGTCAAATCGAAAATATTTTGAAGACTTCAAGGTTTCGCTAACCACAGTAACTACCACTACGACAAGACCTCACACTTAATTTGTTTTCCAGTAGCGTCTCGGGCTCATTTACGATGTAAACATGTAATAAATATTGCACTACGAAAAACTCTAAACCTATTCTTCAACATGTTTACAGACAAAACCATGATACTTGGGTATGTATGTTTTTTTGTATGGTTTGGACCATCTCCTTATCTCCTTTTTCATTGATACAGTCCTCGAGGCAGTGAAATAGCATGTGCGAATCAGATGTATCAATAAAACAGAGTGCCGAGTTGAAAATGATACTCAAAGCAATGAAATTTACTGTTGAAGTCATACGGATTCAAAATGGCCGTGTAAAACGTTACGATATGGGAACCCCATCAATTATTTAGTCTGGTTAAATTGTCCCGAAACATAAGTGAGCTAATTCATTTGGTATAGTATAGACTGCATACATTGGTTTTGAATTTTACTTTACTTTTAACCTAAACGGTATTTATAAAAAGTGTGAATCGTGAATTGTTTTTAACACAAAAATAGTGTTCTCCGTATGTGTGAAATGAGATGTGTGTAATAAATACAATTTATACTATAGTACCGCTACAACCCCAGGATATAAACTGAATCCCGATCAGGTATTTATTCAGTAAATGAGCCCAACGTTAGCCGCAAGACCCAACACAATCGCGTGACAGGATGACTTGACAAGGATCATAAATACTGAGGAGACTCCGCGCTTAGGAGTCCCTAATATTATGCCGGCTTTGCACTCTGGCAAGACAATTTAGTTCCACACCTTGCATCAGCACCAGAGAGTGCATAAACCTACATCTACCGCAGAAACTCTTTTTCCATCTCCTTTCAGCGGAGCCGCTCTCTTTCGGGCTTGTCACGCAGTGTGTTAGGTTTGTGGCGTACTTATTACGGACTACAATAGATTAGTACGTGAAGTCGATGGCCCACTCCTGGGCCATGCTGGCGCCCGGCTTCCGGACGACGAGCACGTCGTTGCCGCGGTGCAGCGTCATCTGCAGCGGCGCGGCGACTTCGCCCTGGCGCAGGCGCGCGCTCTTCGGGGCCGACTTGATGCCCGCGATCACGATACGCTCCACCCACGAGCGGGTCGGGTAGCTC